>CAXIIO010000985.1:0-88776 GCA_964028335.1 Altica lythri
CATCCATGGCTGTGACGGTTTTCCTTTTAGCATGTTCTGTATAAGTTACAGCATCTCTGATTACATTTTCCAAAAATACTTTCAGTACTCCTCTGGTTTCTTCATAGATAAGACCAGATATACGTTTGACACCACCTCTACGTGCCAATCTTCTAATGGCAGGTTTGGTAATACCTTGGATATTATCACGTAATACTTTACGGTGACGTTTAGCACCCCCTTTACCAAGACCTTTTCCACCTTTACCTCGGCCTGTCATATTAAATAAAAACGAATTGATTAAAACTGCAAGTAAGATTCGTTACGAACAAACACTGCACGTTGACTGTAGTTTCTCCTTGAGAGTACGGCTTTTTGTTGGCTAAGCTCCACCTCTCGACCAATCAGCGACCAGATCGAGGTGATAAAAGAGCAGACCAAAACAAAATTAAATTCATTCGAACTCTACTATTGTTAGTATCAAGTCGTCGTTGGCGCTGTTCTTATAATTTTTTTTTTTGAATAATTTGTAATAATAATGGCACGTACAAAGCAAACGGCTCGTAAATCAACCGGAGGTAAAGCTCCCAGAAAACAATTAGCTACAAAAGCAGCTCGTAAGAGTGCTCCAGCTACTGGTGGCGTTAAAAAACCACATCGTTACCGTCCCGGAACTGTAGCTCTTCGTGAAATCAGACGTTATCAGAAAAGTACTGAGCTTTTGATCCGAAAATTACCTTTCCAACGTTTAGTGCGAGAAATTGCACAGGATTTTAAAACCGATTTACGTTTCCAAAGTTCCGCTGTAATGGCTCTTCAAGAAGCCAGTGAAGCTTACTTGGTTGGTCTTTTTGAAGATACAAATTTGTGTGCCATCCATGCTAAACGTGTAACTATAATGCCTAAAGACATTCAATTGGCTAGAAGAATTCGTGGAGAACGTGCCTAAACAGGGATTTTTTTTTATATAAATAACAACAACGGTTCTTTTCAGAACCACAAGTATATTTTATTAATTATGATAAAATTTAATAGTTACTTAATTTTTGCAACCTAAACTTCACTAAGTTAAATATATTATAACAGATAATAGTCAGTTGTTTCAGAAAATAAAAGATGTAAAAATAAAAAAAATGTCATTTTTTTGTTGTTTATTCAATTTGTATTATTTGTAGAATATATTTTGGATTATTTATAAAATATTTGAGGATATAATTAATAATTTGTATGCTATTTACTATAAAATTTGTATTATTTATTTATTTATTTATTTATTTCTTTCTTTAATATTTTATTGTTAATTATTTAAAAATTCAGTAATTATATTCTTTTTTTTTGTTTCAATATTTTAATAAAAAAATTATATAATTTTTATACTGTAATAGATCTTGTCATTAATAATAAAATCTAATACAATTTAATTATAATTTTTATCATTTTATATATATATATACGTATATGTTGTGGTTCTTAAAAGAACCGTTGTTGTTGTTAAAAAGAAATAGGTAAATGCTATGTAAATAAACATGAAATTATTTAGAACTTGTATATTTAGTTACAGCTTTTGTTCCTTCACTGACTGCGTGTTTAGCCAATTCACCAGGAAGTAATAGACGAACTGCAGTTTGAATTTCTCTACTGGTAATCGTAGAACGTTTATTGTAATGTGCTAAACGTGAAGCTTCAGCTGCAATACGTTCGAAAATATCATTAACAAAACTGTTCATGATACTCATAGCTTTACTGGAAATACCGGTGTCAGGATGTACTTGTTTCAAAACTTTGTAGATGTAAATGGCATAACTTTCCTTCCTCTTTCGTCTCTTCTTTTTATCTCCTTTAGAAATATTTTTTTGTGCCTTTCCGGCTTTTTTTGCAGCTTTTCCGCTTGTTTTTGGTGGCATATTTACTATTAAACGATACAAAGTATAACGTCAACTAAGCGGTGTCTCTACCTTACGAGGCATATTTATAATAAAGTTCCGTTTCTTCAATAGGCTCCACCCACTGCGTTATGGCATGTGCGCTGTACGCTATTGGCTACACTCGTTAGTATAAATTTGTTGGTACATAGTAAATATTTTCATATCTCTTTGCACCGTGGAGAGTATTCCTCAGTTCTTTTTCTGTCTATCTGTCTGTAACTAAGTGAAAATGTCCGGACGTGGTAAAGGAGGCAAAGTTAAAGGAAAGGCAAAGACACGATCAACTCGTGCTGGTTTACAGTTTCCCGTTGGACGTATTCATCGTCTGTTGAGAAAAGGAAATTATGCTGAACGTGTTGGAGCTGGTGCACCAGTTTATTTGGCTGCTGTCATGGAATATTTAGCTGCTGAAGTACTAGAATTGGCGGGTAATGCTGCTCGTGATAACAAGAAAACTCGTATTATTCCTAGACATTTGCAATTGGCAATTCGTAACGACGAAGAATTAAATAAACTTCTGTCTGGTGTTACAATTGCACAAGGTGGTGTTTTACCAAATATACAAGCTGTTCTTTTACCCAAGAAAACTGAAAAGAAGGCTTAAATTTTTTATTCGTTGTCAAATTAGTAAATACTCGGCCCTTTTCAGGGCCATAATATTATTATTATTTTATAATGTTCGACAAAAAAAAAACTAACACATGTATAATTTATTTATTAATTTGCAAATTTGGAATGCAATTTGAAATTGAATGATAATAAATGTCATTCTAGTCTAATAACGTAAAAAAAAAGTAAACGTATAATAAAATAAATATTTGCTAAAATGATTTGTTGATAAAAAAAAATGTTTTTATATAAAAACAAATATTGTTATATTTTGTTGTGATTTATTGCGTTTCCACTTAGAAAATCTTTAAGAAGCACAATACATATATATATATATATATATATATATATATATATATTCATTTTTGTTTTAATATTTAGCTAAATTCGTACAAAAGAAAATCTAATTGAATGATAAATAATTTTTTTTTTTTTACAATTTAAAATTTTTAAAACTTGTATCAAACTTATCAACTTATACGGTTTTTGTTTTATTATTATTATAATTATTATTTTTATTCTATCATTATTAAAATTGAATAATTTTGTGGCCCTCAAAAGGGCCATTTGTTTATAATAACAGTTTATTGAAGGATGATACCACATAAACAACGATGATATATAAATATTTCGTGTTTATTTCTTCTTTTTAGGTGATGCTGCCTTCCTGGCTTTAGGTGAAGTAGGAGTTTTGGCAGTTTTTGGTTTTGGTGCCTTTGGTTTTTTAGTTGGACCTTTAGCTGATTTTTTGGCTTTAATCGGTGATTTTGCAGTTGTAGTCGATGTAGTTTTAGCAGCAGATGGTGTTTTCTTTTCGTCTTTTTTCGGTTTAGCAGCTTTTATTGGTGATTTTTTCGCTTTGATTGATTTCTTAGCCGGTTTAGTTTTATCTCCAGTTGCTAAACTAGATCGTTTTACAGTTGCAGCTTTTTTGGGTTTTGCACCAGAAGCCTTTTTCTTTTCACCAGTGGCACTAGTACTTTTGATCGATCCAGTGGATGCAGCTGATGCAAGTTTAAATGAACCTGATGCACCCTTTCCTTTAGTTTGGACCAGAGATCCTGATACTACAGCAGATTTTAAGTACTTTTTGATGAAAGGCGCAACTTTTTCAGCGTCAACTTTGTAATTTGCTGTTATATATTTTTTGATAGCTTGAAGCGACGATCCACCTCTCTCTTTTAGTCCTTTAATAGCGTTATTGACCATTTCAGATGTAGGTGGATGAGAAGGTTTACTTCTTGGATTTTTATTTTTTTTCTCTTTTTTTGATGAAGAAGAGATCTGAGATGCATTGGCACCGGTCGTTGCAGAAGTTGCCGAATTCTGGTTATCTGTATCGGCCATAGTTATGTATAAATTTTTATTTTTTCACTGAATCACTGAGAATTTATCTCGAATTGTGTTTAAATAAAATGCGCCAAAAATTACACGAACACCGAGTAGTCGGTTAGTGTGGTCGGACCGAAGACTGAATGGTTGCACTTTGAGTTCATGAAACTAAAGTGGCGCTACCACAGAGCGATAGTCATGTTAACATCGTTTTCTTTTTCACCGACCTGAGGTATTTTGAAAAAACCCACATCAACAATAAACTAAGAAAGTCAAATAGAAAGTCCAAATTTTAGTATGCTGCAAAAATTTTAATAGCACACTTGAAAATATTGTCTTGAAATCAGCTCAAAAACTGCTATGTAATGATTCAGCTCGAATGTTCGGATTAAGCCGTTATAATGTTCAATTTCAATAAAACAAATTATTTTTTACATTTATAAATGTAAAAATTCAACTATCTATTTTGATATTGTTATATAATTTTTAATTTATCTACCTAGAATAAAAACTTACGTAAGATTGTAATATACCATGTTCAACCATTATCACACTATTCGAATATCTGTTAAAACGTTGGTTTAGAAAAGAACTTTTTATAATAAACACTAATTTATCCTTAAAAGTAAAATTTATTTAAACAATCTATTTTCTAATAGGTTTTATAATTATTTATCTGTCATCTATGTGATATTTTAATTGCCAATTGTTTTATCTTATATGAAAAAAGTAGGTAAAATAAAGCTAGGCATTTTGTGAAACACAGAAAAAGTTTATTAAACAATACGTTTTTGTAAGGAATTTTCCATCTTCTATGACACTATTTACCGTTTTTACAACTGAAAAATTTCATCCAACATAAAAGATTTCTTTCGTTAAATCATTTTTTAAGCATAATTATTCAACTAACGCTAAATTTTATACAGTTTTATTTCGGTTCGACCTATTCTAGATACTCTTAAAACTTTTTACAAAGTGATTGAACAAGTTAAAATTGATTGTTTATTAATATATGATATTAATTAAAAAGTTATATGTGGAAATCTATAGAAACAATTAGGGTATACAGGGTACACATCTCTATTTTTTTATATATTTTTGTCATCATTCCCTCATACTATACTTCAAAAAGAGACATTTCTTACTAAGGTTTCTATTATTATCAATTATTTTACATATAAAATAACGATTTATCTGATTAATCATACATTTTGACAAAATAATTGTAATGATATTAGCTAAAATTAAACAAGAATTATAAAATACATAAATTAAATAAATTTCAAGCATGTAGCGACATCTATTGGGATTTCTTGTACTTTTGTTTGTATTTTTTTAACTAACTGCAATTTTAAAGAAAATGTTTTTGTTTTTTTACAAGTTATATAACACTATAAGTATTGTACAAATAAAAGTAAACTTTTCCATCTACATCTCTGAAGATGACATCAAATAGGGTCAAAACGTAAAACTTTTCTTTCTAAATCCCTAAAGATAAACTCTTATAGGTTCGAAACGTAAAACTTTTCATCTAAATCCCTGAAGATGAACTTTTATAGGTTCGAAACGTAAAACTTTCCAACTAAATCATTGAAGATGAACTAAAAAAGTTTAAAAAAACAGTTTCAAATATGTTCGAAACGTAAAACTTTTCCATCTAAATCCCTGCAGATGAGCTCAAATAGCGTCAAAACGTAAAACTTTCCATCTAAACCCAAAACGTAGGATAATTTAAAAGAGTCCACTTAGTCGTTTCATTGTTGCTAACCAACAATTTCTAATATCATAAATAGTTTTAATGATTCAAAAATGAACATCAGAAAGAATGAAATTACTTATTTAATACGACTGTAACATTTTACAGTTTTAAAGATACTGATAATTTAATTTTTAAGAGAACAAATTTGACATTTCAACAAATTTTTCTCAAAGTTTTTGGATATAGATAATAAAATGGTTTTTATTCATTAATAAAATATAAATATATTGTGGTTCTGAAAAGAACCGTTTTGTATTGCAAATTTGTCCAATTAATTATGTAAATTACTTGGAGCTTGTATATTTAGTAACAGCTTTTGTTCCTTCACTGACTGCGTGTTTAGCCAATTCACCAGGAAGTAATAGACGAACTGCAGTTTGAATTTCTCTACTGGTAATCGTAGAACGTTTATTGTAGTGTGCTAAACGGGAAGCTTCTGCTGCAATACGTTCAAAAATATCATTAACAAAACTGTTCATGATACTCATGGCTTTACTGGAAATACCGGTGTCAGGATGTACTTGTTTCAAAACTTTGTAGATGTAAATGGCATAACTTTCCTTCCTCTTTCGTCTCTTCTTCTTATCACCTTTAGAAATATTTTTTTGTGCCTTGCCGGCTTTTTTCGCAGCTTTTCCGCTTGTTTTTGGTGGCATATTTACTGTTAAACGGTACCAAAGTATAACGTTAACTGTGTGGTGCCGCCGTACGCACGCACGCACGCTCTGAGCCCCGAGATGATGAGAATGCCATTCAATACAACGATTTAGTTGCATGAATGGCATTCTCGCCTCCTCTTCCACCTCCCCCCCCTCACCTCCGAGGGGGGCCTCAGCAATTTCGGACCCCTTTTTGGCTTTGGGGAGAAACTGCGGTCCTCATCTACTTCTGCCAAGACAGTGCTCTGTGCACTATATTCCTGGTGTCTGGCTATTGTTATGCGTGCTTTTCTATTTTATGTGCTTTCCGTTGTATTTTTTGCGGTCTCAGTTAACGTTACTTTCACGGTGACTCTTTTCGTCACAAATGCCGCTATGTTATCGTCTGTTTTTCTACTGCTGCCGGAGCTGCATCTTCGGCCTCTTGTGTGTCCATGGACCATTATCTGGATCGTATTCTGTCAATTCTCTTAGGTCACGGTTTACATGGTTCCTCGTGCCTTCAAAGATCGTCCTAGCTCTTTCTTTCATGGTATCTGTTATTTTTCTAATTTCTAAGTCGTGATATAAGGTGTTATTCCTTATGTACCATGGTGCGTTTACCGCTTCCCTTAGACTTCTATTTTGTTGTTTTTGTACTTTATCTATCGTAGTTTTGCAAGCATGGCCCCATGCCACCGATGCATACGTTAGGATGGGCATAATTATTGTCTGGATCAGTCTTAGTTTTATTCGCAAGTTTAACTTGCTTTTTCTTCCAATAAGTCCTGCTAATTTGCTTCTTGCGTATTTTGATTTCTTTACTACGCTGTCTACGTGTTCTTTGAAGCATAGTCCTTGGTCCAAGTTGACTCCAAGGTACTTTACTGATCTATTCCAGTTTATATCTTCTTCTCCCATCGTGATGTTTTCATATGGGTGGTGGCGTCTCTTTTTAAACAGGATAGCTTTCGTCTTTTCCTGATTTATCGCTATTTTCCATCGTATGCACCATTCTTCCATTTCATCCATTGCTCTTTGCAAATATCTTGTGATCAACCTTGGTTGAGTACTTCTTGCTGCTAGTGCAGTGTCATCAGCATATAAAGACAACATGGTGTTTGGTGTCTTAGGCACGTCTGCTGTATATATTGTATACAGCAGTGGGGACAGCACGGCTCCTTGTGGAACTCCTGCTTCTATGTTTGCATATCTAGATGTTATTGGGCCCATCTTTATCCTGAATTCTCTGTTTTCCAAGAATGACGCTACCAGCTTCGTCATTGCTCTTGAAATCCCCATGTCCGTCATTTTGTATATTAATCCTTCGTGCCACACTCTATCGAATGCTTTGCTGACATCTAGAAACACTGCTCCAGTGGATTGTTTTCTATTAAATCCTTCACTGATATATTCTACCAGTCTTAGAACTTGTAGTTCTGTTGAATGTTCTCTTCTGAATCCAAATTGCTCTTCTGGCAATATATTTAATTGGTTTACTTGTTCCCATAATCTTCTAAGTATCACCCTTTCTGTAACCTTGCTAAGTGCTGGTAGAAGGCTGATTGGGCGATAGTTTTGAGGAAAAGTTGGATCCTTTCCAGGCTTTCTTATCATTATTACATCTGCTCTTTTCCATCTTGTTGGAAAGTGCCTAAATCTCAATATTCCATTTATGAGTGTAGTGATGTAAACCACTACCTTTGGAGGCAGATTCTTTAACGTCCTGTTACTTATTTTGTCACATCCTGGTGCTTTTCTTAGTTTTATATTCTTTATTATCTCTCTTATTTCTTCGGGGCTTGCATGTACAAGTATTTCGTCTTCATCAGCATTTTTAATCTCCTCTGCTGCTTCTTCTACTTCTTCATCGAAGTCTATATCCTCTTCTGGATGTGTGTTTAGTCTAAATTGATTTTCTAGACTTCTAGCAAATGCTTCTGCTTTTTCTTCTGGTGTGCTTACTAATCCTCTTTCTCCATGTAGAGTTGGAAGCGGTTTTCGGTCTTCTCTAAGGATCTTCTGAAGATTCCATATTCCTGGTTGTTGTGGATCCAATGTGTCCAGGTATTCATCCCATCTTTGGTTTCTATGTTCCTGCAGCTCCGTTTTAACCAGTTCCTGCAGTCTGTTGGCTTCTCTTTTATCATCTGCTCTTCCTGTCCTATTTGCTCTATTCCTAGCTCTGTTTTTATCTGAAATTAAAAGTTTTAAATCTACGCTAATGTTATTAAATGAATTTCTTTTCTCTATTCTTATTCTTCTTGTTGTCTGCTCCATTGTTTCTCTTATTGCTCGCTCCAGGTGCTCCAGTGCGTTGTCCACCTCTTCTTTACTATTTAGCCTAGGTATTGGACCTATTGCTGCTCCAATTCCCCTCCTAAATGAAATCCAGTTTGTTCTTTCTATATATCTTTCTTCTATTTCTTCACCTTCTCCTATGGTTAAGATTATGGGGTTGTGAGCTCCATTTAAATCGTCTAGGCTGTAGACCTCCATTTGCTGATTTATCTCCACTGCTATGGCAATGTCGATGACATCTGGTCTTCCTCCATTTGGTGGGTAATGTGTAGGATGGTGTGGGCCCATTACCATGCATCCTGGGCGGCTTTCTTCAAATTCCGTTATTCTTCTTCCTTTTGTGTTCAATATTCTGCTGTTCCACATTGGGGATTTTGCGTTTAGGTCTCCTATTCCTATACAACTCTGGTTCCTTGGTAGGATCTTTTCTAGATCTTCTATATGTAGTATGTCATTTGGTCTTATGTAGATTGACGCTACTTTTACGTCTCCATATCTTGTCCTTATCATAATAGCAGTCGTTTCTGCTGTTATTAGACCATCGGGATTTGGGAGATGGTAGTGATCTATGCTACCTTTTATCAGAACTGCTGTTCCTCCAGAATTTCTTCTTACGTCTGTTCTGTATGTGACGTAGCCAGTGAATGATAAGGCATTATTTTCCTCTATTTTGTTTTCTTGTAATGCCATGACATCTATGTTTTCTCTTTCCAGGAATTCTCCTAGGTAATTCCTATTTGTTCGTATTCCTCCAGAGTTCCATGACCCAATCTTCAGTTTTCCTCTTCTGCGTTGTACCGCCATTGAAAAACCTAGATTTATTCTTGCCTTTGACCCATGATTTGCATCATTTGGGTCAACTGCTGTTGGATACTTACTATTTGTTGTTGCAACACTAGTTGGTTTTTGGCCAAGGTGTTGTTATCTGGGGCTGTCTGTGCTATCACTAGTCTTGGTACTAGCTGTGGTCCTGGTGCTACTCTTGGTCCAGGAGTTGGCCTTGGTGGTCCTTGCGTTGGTCTGGGTCCAACTGCCCTTGCAAAGCTGGAAGGCCTTGCTTTAGGTGCAGCTGGACATCCATGGTAGTTTGCTGGATGTTCTCCATTGCAGTTTGCACACTTCGGTGCATTTGTTTTTGGCACTGGGCAGTCTCCAGCTCTGTGTTCTCCTCCGCAACGCACGCACCGTGGGACTGCTGTGCAGTGCGATTGGGTATGGTGGAAACCTTGGCATTTGAAACATTGGGTAGGCCCACTCCTCCTCCTCAAATTGCTTAGCTTCACTCTTTGCTCTACGCAAAGACGTATCTCCTTTATCTTTTCTTTGTGGTCTAGTGGAAAGTCCACTAAGACCAGCTCCAAGGGTTGCTTGGTCCTCCTTGAATTCATCCTCTGTACTTTCAGAGGATGATATCCTTGGCTCTCCAAATCCTCTTTGACTTCACTTGGTGTGAAGTCTGTATGGATTCCTCGAAGCACCATCTTCAATGTCTTCTCTTCAGGTAGGCTGTACGTGTGTACAGGTACTCGTACTTCTTGGAAGTACGAATACATCCTTCTATAGTCCTCCACTGATTCAGGAAAGATCTTCACTGAATCTCTTAGGATCTTTACCTCCTTGAATCTCATGTTTCTGGAGAGCAATCCTCTTCTCCAGTTTAACCATCCAGCCTTATCTTTCATGAATATGGGTGGAGGGGGGGCCGACCTAGTTCTTAATGCCTCTCTTTCGGCTTCGTTTTCTTCCTCTCGTTTTTCTTGTTCCTGTCTTTCCTTTTCCTTTTCCTCTTTCTTCCTATCATTTTCGATTTTCTTCATTTGCTGCTTTGGGAGCTGCCATTGTTCTTCAACTGGTTGGAGTTGAATCAAGTCCTCTTCTATTGTTACTTCCATTGTAGTAACTTCGGTTTCCTTTTCTTCTACAATCTTCTCCAGCTTTTCTTCTGGTTTTCTGGGTTTTTCCACAGTTTTCTTTTCCTCCTTTGATTTTGCTTCCTCCTTCTTCGGTAGCTTTCTCTTCCTCTTCTCGTCCTTTTCTTCTCCTTCCTTGCTGTTCTGTTCCACCATCTTCTCAATTATTTTTCTGAGTTTCTGGAGTTCCAGTTTCAGTTCCTTAACTTCTTTCTTGGCTTCTTCCTTTTCTTTCTTCATTTCTTCCTTTTCTTTCTTACTTTCCTCTAATTGCTGTGTAAGAACAGCAATTAGAGTTTCGTAGTCGTAACTTTTTGTTTGCTCCATCCTATTAAAAATAATTATTTCCTGTGGAAAAATCTATTAAATTATAAAAATTATAAAAAAGGTGCGTACGCCTATGGCGCATTCACCAAATTAATTAATTTCAGAAAAATCAATAAAGTTTATGAAAATGGTGGCTACGCCTATGGCGCATTCACCAAAATATTTGCTGTAAATTTAAAAATCAGATATTATAATTTTATCATTAATTCAACTCGTTTTAACAAAAACAGGTTGAATAACAACCTCTGCACTAATATCCTAGAATATTAGATGCAGTAATACCTGCTTTTTCACTTAAACACCACTTTTCACTTTGAAAACACTGTATTCACAACCTTTCACCGTGACAACTAGCATTCAACTGAGCGTGGTGCCGCCGACTTACAAGGCATATTATAATAAAGTTGCGTTTCTTCAATAGGCTCCACCCACTGCGTTACGGCATGTGCGCTGTACGCTATTGGCTATACTCGTTACTATAAATTTGTTGGTAGATTATAGAAATTTTCATAACGTTTCGTGTAAGAGTAGAGTGTGTTGTCTCTTTTTGTACAACTATATATAAAGAAAAATGTCCGGACGTGGTAAAGGTGGAAAAGTTAAAGGAAAGGCAAAGTCACGATCAAACCGTGCTGGTTTACAATTTCCCGTTGGACGTATTCATCGTCTGTTGAGAAAAGGAAATTATGCTGAACGTGTTGGAGCTGGTGCACCAGTTTATTTGGCTGCTGTCATGGAATATTTAGCTGCTGAAGTACTAGAATTGGCGGGTAATGCTGCTCGTGACAACAAGAAAACTCGTATTATTCCTAGACATTTGCAATTGGCAATTCGTAACGACGAAGAATTAAATAAACTTCTGTCTGGTGTTACAATTGCACAAGGTGGTGTTTTACCAAATATACAAGCTGTTCTTTTACCCAAGAAAACTGAAAAGAAAGCCTAATTTAATACAATATTAATATCATATCAAATAATACTCGGCCCTTTTAAGGGCCACAATCTATATGTGAATATATATATATGATAGAGAAAAGTTATAATTATTTTAATTAAATCGATATATAAACGTTTTGTTTTTTAAGTAAGTATATAAAAATTAAACTGAACTGTGGTTTCGTTTAGATAGACTTGTAGAATAATAGAGAAAACAAAATAAAAACATATTATTAGCATTTAAAAAATAACATATCCAAAATTGGGATGTTCCTTTATTATTCTTCTTAACTAGGATTGATATGAATGAATAAAAGACAAAAAAAAAACAAAAGCTGTTTTAAATTAAATATCTTAACAAACAGTATCTTTCATAAGATGGTCAGTATTATGTGTGTGTGATTTTATAATTTAACAAAAAATAATAATCTAACTTAAAAAAAATTATAATAATTATCCGTTTAATTAATGTATAAAAGTAAAATAGTTTACATTATTGATATAGAATCTTTTAATTTTAATTAAAATTAACTGATTGTAGTAAAAGCCAAAAAGAAAAATAAATCGTTTGTTTGTTTTGTTTAGTTTATGAAATTTTTATCATTGATAAATTTAATTTTTGTGGTTCTGAAAAGAACCGATGTTTTATTTTATTGTTTAACAATATATTTAGATGATAGTTGACAATATTGACGATTATCAAGTTAAATATTTTTAACCTCCAAAACCATACAAAGTACGTCCCTGTCTTTTTAATGCATAAACAACATCCATGGCTGTGACGGTTTTCCTTTTAGCATGTTCTGTATAAGTTACAGCATCTCTGATTACATTTTCCAAAAATACTTTCAGTACTCCTCTGGTTTCTTCATAGATAAGACCAGATATACGTTTGACACCACCTCTACGTGCCAATCTTCTAATGGCAGGTTTGGTAATACCTTGGATATTATCACGTAATACTTTACGGTGACGTTTAGCACCCCCTTTACCAAGACCTTTTCCACCTTTACCTCGGCCTGTCATATTAAATAAAAACGAATTGATTAAAACTGCAAGTAAGATTCGTTACGAACAAACACTGCACGTTGACTGTAGTTTCTCCTTGAGAGTACGGCTTTTTGTTGGCTAAGCTCCACCTCTCGACCAATCAGCGACCAGATCGAGGTGATAAAAGAGCAGACCAAAACAAAATTAAATTCATTCGAACTCTACTATTGTTAGTATCAAGTCGTCGTTGGCGCTGTTCTTATAATTTTTTTTTTTGAATAATTTGTAATAATAATGGCACGTACAAAGCAAACGGCTCGTAAATCAACCGGAGGTAAAGCTCCCAGAAAACAATTAGCTACAAAAGCAGCTCGTAAGAGTGCTCCAGCTACTGGTGGCGTTAAAAAACCACATCGTTACCGTCCCGGAACTGTAGCTCTTCGTGAAATCAGACGTTATCAGAAAAGTACTGAGCTTTTGATCCGAAAATTACCTTTCCAACGTTTAGTGCGAGAAATTGCACAGGATTTTAAAACCGATTTACGTTTCCAAAGTTCCGCTGTAATGGCTCTTCAAGAAGCCAGTGAAGCTTACTTGGTTGGTCTTTTTGAAGATACAAATTTGTGTGCCATCCATGCTAAACGTGTAACTATAATGCCTAAAGACATTCAATTGGCTAGAAGAATTCGTGGAGAACGTGCCTAAACAGGGATTTTTTTTTATATAAATAACAACAACGGTTCTTTTCAGAACCACAAGTATATTTTATTAATTATGATAAAATTTAATAGTTACTTAATTTTTGCAACCTAAACTTCACTAAGTTAAATATATTATAACAGATAATAGTCAGTTGTTTCAGAAAATAAAAGATGTAAAAATAAAAAAAATGTAATTTTTTTGTTGTTTATTCAATTTGTATTATTTGTAGAATATATTTTGGATTATTTATAAAATATTTGAGGATATAATTAATAATTTGTATGCTATTTACTATAAAATTTGTATTATTTATTTATTTATTTATTTATTTCTTTCTTTAATATTTTATTGTTAATTATTTAAAAATTCAGTAATTATATTCTTTTTTTTTGTTTCAATATTTTAATAAAAAAATTATATAATTTTTATACTGTAATAGATCTTGTCATTAATAATAAAATCTAATACAATTTAATTATAATTTTTATCATTTTATATATATATATACGTATATGTTGTGGTTCTTAAAAGAACCGTTGTTGTTGTTAAAAAGAAATAGGTAAATGCTATGTAAATAAACATGAAATTATTTAGAACTTGTATATTTAGTTACAGCTTTTGTTCCTTCACTGACTGCGTGTTTAGCCAATTCACCAGGAAGTAATAGACGAACTGCAGTTTGAATTTCTCTACTGGTAATCGTAGAACGTTTATTGTAATGTGCTAAACGTGAAGCTTCAGCTGCAATACGTTCGAAAATATCATTAACAAAACTGTTCATGATACTCATAGCTTTACTGGAAATACCGGTGTCAGGATGTACTTGTTTCAAAACTTTGTAGATGTAAATGGCATAACTTTCCTTCCTCTTTCGTCTCTTCTTTTTATCTCCTTTAGAAATATTTTTTTGTGCCTTTCCGGCTTTTTTTGCAGCTTTTCCGCTTGTTTTTGGTGGCATATTTACTATTAAACGATACAAAGTATAACGTCAACTAAGCGGTGTCTCTACCTTACGAGGCATATTTATAATAAAGTTCCGTTTCTTCAATAGGCTCCACCCACTGCGTTATGGCATGTGCGCTGTACGCTATTGGCTACACTCGTTAGTATAAATTTGTTGGTACATAGTAAATATTTTCATATCTCTTTGCACCGTGGAGAGTATTCCTCAGTTCTTTTTCTGTCTATCTGTCTGTAACTAAGTGAAAATGTCCGGACGTGGTAAAGGAGGCAAAGTTAAAGGAAAGGCAAAGACACGATCAACTCGTGCTGGTTTACAGTTTCCCGTTGGACGTATTCATCGTCTGTTGAGAAAAGGAAATTATGCTGAACGTGTTGGAGCTGGTGCACCAGTTTATTTGGCTGCTGTCATGGAATATTTAGCTGCTGAAGTACTAGAATTGGCGGGTAATGCTGCTCGTGATAACAAGAAAACTCGTATTATTCCTAGACATTTGCAATTGGCAATTCGTAACGACGAAGAATTAAATAAACTTCTGTCTGGTGTTACAATTGCACAAGGTGGTGTTTTACCAAATATACAAGCTGTTCTTTTACCCAAGAAAACTGAAAAGAAGGCTTAAATTTTTTATTCGTTGTCAAATTAGTAAATACTCGGCCCTTTTCAGGGCCATAATATTATTATTATTTTATAATGTTCGACAAAAAAAAAACTAACACATGTATAATTTATTTATTAATTTGCAAATTTGGAATGCAATTTGAAATTGAATGATAATAAATGTCATTCTAGTCTAATAACGTAAAAAAAAAGTAAACGTATAATAAAATAAATATTTGCTAAAATGATTTGTTGATAAAAAAAAATGTTTTTATATAAAAACAAATATTGTTATATTTTGTTGTGATTTATTGCGTTTCCACTTAGAAAATCTTTAAGAAGCACAATACATATATATATATATATATATATATATATATATTCATTTTTGTTTTAATATTTAGCTAAATTCGTACAAAAGAAAATCTAATTGAATGATAAATAATTTTTTTTTTTTTACAATTTAAAATTTTTAAAACTTGTATCAAACTTATCAACTTATACGGTTTTTGTTTTATTATTATTATAATTATTATTTTTATTCTATCATTATTAAAATTGAATAATTTTGTGGCCCTCAAAAGGGCCATTTGTTTATAATAACAGTTTATTGAAGGATGATACCACATAAACAACGATGATATATAAATATTTCGTGTTTATTTCTTCTTTTTAGGTGATGCTGCCTTCCTGGCTTTAGGTGAAGTAGGAGTTTTGGCAGTTTTTGGTTTTGGTGCCTTTGGTTTTTTAGTTGGACCTTTAGCTGATTTTTTGGCTTTAATCGGTGATTTTGCAGTTGTAGTCGATGTAGTTTTAGCAGCAGATGGTGTTTTCTTTTCGTCTTTTTTCGGTTTAGCAGCTTTTATTGGTGATTTTTTCGCTTTGATTGATTTCTTAGCCGGTTTAGTTTTATCTCCAGTTGCTAAACTAGATCGTTTTACAGTTGCAGCTTTTTTGGGTTTTGCACCAGAAGCCTTTTTCTTTTCACCAGTGGCACTAGTACTTTTGATCGATCCAGTGGATGCAGCTGATGCAAGTTTAAATGAACCTGATGCACCCTTTCCTTTAGTTTGGACCAGAGATCCTGATACTACAGCAGATTTTAAGTACTTTTTGATGAAAGGCGCAACTTTTTCAGCGTCAACTTTGTAATTTGCTGTTATATATTTTTTGATAGCTTGAAGCGACGATCCACCTCTCTCTTTTAGTCCTTTAATAGCGTTATTGACCATTTCAGATGTAGGTGGATGAGAAGGTTTACTTCTTGGATTTTTATTTTTTTTCTCTTTTTTTGATGAAGAAGAGATCTGAGATGCATTGGCACCGGTCGTTGCAGAAGTTGCCGAATTCTGGTTATCTGTATCGGCCATAGTTATGTATAAATTTTTATTTTTTCACTGAATCACTGAGAATTTATCTCGAATTGTGTTTAAATAAAATGCGCCAAAAATTACACGAACACCGAGTAGTCGGTTAGTGTGGTCGGACCGAAGACTGAATGGTTGCACTTTGAGTTCATGAAACTAAAGTGGCGCTACCACAGAGCGATAGTCATGTTAACATCGTTTTCTTTTTCACCGACCTGAGGTATTTTGAAAAAACCCACATCAACAATAAACTAAGAAAGTCAAATAGAAAGTCCAAATTTTAGTATGCTGCAAAAATTTTAATAGCACACTTGAAAATATTGTCTTGAAATCAGCTCAAAAACTGCTATGTAATGATTCAGCTCGAATGTTCGGATTAAGCCGTTATAATGTTCAATTTCAATAAAACAAATTATTTTTTACATTTATAAATGTAAAAATTCAACTATCTATTTTGATATTGTTATATAATTTTTAATTTATCTACCTAGAATAAAAACTTACGTAAGATTGTAATATACCATGTTCAACCATTATCACACTATTCGAATATCTGTTAAAACGTTGGTTTAGAAAAGAACTTTTTATAATAAACACTAATTTATCCTTAAAAGTAAAATTTATTTAAACAATCTATTTTCTAATAGGTTTTATAATTATTTATCTGTCATCTATGTGATATTTTAATTGCCAATTGTTTTATCTTATATGAAAAAAGTAGGTAAAATAAAGCTAGGCATTTTGTGAAACACAGAAAAAGTTTATTAAACAATACGTTTTTGTAAGGAATTTTCCATCTTCTATGACACTATTTACCGTTTTTACAACTGAAAAATTTCATCCAACATAAAAGATTTCTTTCGTTAAATCATTTTTTAAGCATAATTATTCAACTAACGCTAAATTTTATACAGTTTTATTTCGGTTCGACCTATTCTAGATACTCTTAAAACTTTTTACAAAGTGATTGAACAAGTTAAAATTGATTGTTTATTAATATATGATATTAATTAAAAAGTTATATGTGGAAATCTATAGAAACAATTAGGGTATACAGGGTACACATCTCTATTTTTTTATATATTTTTGTCATCATTCCCTCATACTATACTTCAAAAAGAGACATTTCTTACTAAGGTTTCTATTATTATCAATTATTTTACATATAAAATAACGATTTATCTGATTAATCATACATTTTGACAAAATAATTGTAATGATATTAGCTAAAATTAAACAAGAATTATAAAATACATAAATTAAATAAATTTCAAGCATGTAGCGACATCTATTGGGATTTCTTGTACTTTTGTTGGTATTTTTTTAACTAACTGCAATTTTAAAGAAAATGTTTTTGTTTTTTTACAAGTTATATAACACTATAAGTATTGTACAAATAAAAGTAAACTTTTCCATCTACATCTCTGAAGATGACATCAAATAGGGTCAAAACGTAAAACTTTTCTTTCTAAATCCCTAAAGATAAACTCTTATAGGTTCGAAACGTAAAACTTTTCATCTAAATCCCTGAAGATGAACTTTTATAGGTTCGAAACGTAAAACTTTCCAACTAAATCATTGAAGATGAACTAAAAAAGTTTAAAAAAACAGTTTCAAATATGTTCGAAACGTAAAACTTTTCCATCTAAATCCCTGCAGATGAGCTCAAATAGCGTCAAAACGTAAAACTTTCCATCTAAACCCAAAACGTAGGATAATTTAAAAGAGTCCACTTAGTCGTTTCATTGTTGCTAACCAACAATTTCTAATATCATAAATAGTTTTAATGATTCAAAAATGAACATCAGAAAGAATGAAATTACTTATTTAATACGACTGTAACATTTTACAGTTTTAAAGATACTGATAATTTAATTTTTAAGAGAACAAATTTGACATTTCAACAAATTTTTCTCAAAGTTTTTGGATATAGATAATAAAATGGTTTTTATTCATTAATAAAATATAAATATATTGTGGTTCTGAAAAGAACCGTTTTGTATTGCAAATTTGTCCAATTAATTATGTAAATTACTTGGAGCTTGTATATTTAGTAACAGCTTTTGTTCCTTCACTGACTGCGTGTTTAGCCAATTCACCAGGAAGTAATAGACGAACTGCAGTTTGAATTTCTCTACTGGTAATCGTAGAACGTTTATTGTAGTGTGCTAAACGGGAAGCTTCTGCTGCAATACGTTCAAAAATATCATTAACAAAACTGTTCATGATACTCATGGCTTTACTGGAAATACCGGTGTCAGGATGTACTTGTTTCAAAACTTTGTAGATGTAAATGGCATAACTTTCCTTCCTCTTTCGTCTCTTCTTCTTATCACCTTTAGAAATATTTTTTTGTGCCTTGCCGGCTTTTTTCGCAGCTTTTCCGCTTGTTTTTGGTGGCATATTTACTGTTAAACGGTACCAAAGTATAACGTTAACTGTGTGGTGCCGCCGACTTACAAGGCATATTATAATAAAGTTGCGTTTCTTCAATAGGCTCCACCCACTGCGTTACGGCATGTGCGCTGTACGCTATTGGCTATACTCGTTACTATAAATTTGTTGGTAGATTATAGAAATTTTCATAACGTTTCGTGTAAGAGTAGAGTGTGTTGTCTCTTTTTGTACAACTATATATAAAGAAAAATGTCCGGACGTGGTAAAGGTGGAAAAGTTAAAGGAAAGGCAAAGTCACGATCAAACCGTGCTGGTTTACAATTTCCCGTTGGACGTATTCATCGTCTGTTGAGAAAAGGAAATTATGCTGAACGTGTTGGAGCTGGTGCACCAGTTTATTTGGCTGCTGTCATGGAATATTTAGCTGCTGAAGTACTAGAATTGGCGGGTAATGCTGCTCGTGACAACAAGAAAACTCGTATTATTCCTAGACATTTGCAATTGGCAATTCGTAACGACGAAGAATTAAATAAACTTCTGTCTGGTGTTACAATTGCACAAGGTGGTGTTTTACCAAATATACAAGCTGTTCTTTTACCCAAGAAAACTGAAAAGAAAGCCTAATTTAATACAATATTAATATCATATCAAATAATACTCGGCCCTTTTAAGGGCCACAATCTATATGTGAATATATATATATGATAGAGAAAAGTTATAATTATTTTAATTAAATCGATATATAAACGTTTTGTTTTTTAAGTAAGTATATAAAAATTAAACTGAACTGTGGTTTCGTTTAGATAGACTTGTAGAATAATAGAGAAAACAAAATAAAAACATATTATTAGCATTTAAAAAATAACATATCCAAAATTGGGATGTTCCTTTATTATTCTTCTTAACTAGGATTGATATGAATGAATAAAAGACAAAAAAAAAACAAAAGCTGTTTTAAATTAAATATCTTAACAAACAGTATCTTTCATAAGATGGTCAGTATTATGTGTGTGTGATTTTATAATTTAACAAAAAATAATAATCTAACTTAAAAAAAATTATAATAATTATCCGTTTAATTAATGTATAAAAGTAAAATAGTTTACATTATTGATATAGAATCTTTTAATTTTAATTAAAATTAACTGATTGTAGTAAAAGCCAAAAAGAAAAATAAATCGTTTGTTTGTTTTGTTTAGTTTATGAAATTTTTATCATTGATAAATTTAATTTTTGTGGTTCTGAAAAGAACCGATGTTTTATTTTATTGTTTAACAATATATTTAGATGATAGTTGACAATATTGACGATTATCAAGTTAAATATTTTTAACCTCCAAAACCATACAAAGTACGTCCCTGTCTTTTTAATGCATAAACAACATCCATGGCTGTGACGGTTTTCCTTTTAGCATGTTCTGTATAAGTTACAGCATCTCTGATTACATTTTCCAAAAATACTTTCAGTACTCCTCTGGTTTCTTCATAGATAAGACCAGATATACGTTTGACACCACCTCTACGTGCCAATCTTCTAATGGCAGGTTTGGTAATACCTTGGATATTATCACGTAATACTTTACGGTGACGTTTAGCACCCCCTTTACCAAGACCTTTTCCACCTTTACCTCGGCCTGTCATATTAAATAAAAACGAATTGATTAAAACTGCAAGTAAGATTCGTTACGAACAAACACTGCACGTTGACTGTAGTTTCTCCTTGAGAGTACGGCTTTTTGTTGGCTAAGCTCCACCTCTCGACCAATCAGCGACCAGATCGAGGTGATAAAAGAGCAGACCAAAACAAAATTAAATTCATTCGAACTCTACTATTGTTAGTATCAAGTCGTCGTTGGCGCTGTTCTTATAATTTTTTTTTTTGAATAATTTGTAATAATAATGGCACGTACAAAGCAAACGGCTCGTAAATCAACCGGAGGTAAAGCTCCCAGAAAACAATTAGCTACAAAAGCAGCTCGTAAGAGTGCTCCAGCTACTGGTGGCGTTAAAAAACCACATCGTTACCGTCCCGGAACTGTAGCTCTTCGTGAAATCAGACGTTATCAGAAAAGTACTGAGCTTTTGATCCGAAAATTACCTTTCCAACGTTTAGTGCGAGAAATTGCACAGGATTTTAAAACCGATTTACGTTTCCAAAGTTCCGCTGTAATGGCTCTTCAAGAAGCCAGTGAAGCTTACTTGGTTGGTCTTTTTGAAGATACAAATTTGTGTGCCATCCATGCTAAACGTGTAACTATAATGCCTAAAGACATTCAATTGGCTAGAAGAATTCGTGGAGAACGTGCCTAAACAGGGATTTTTTTTTATATAAATAACAACAACGGTTCTTTTCAGAACCACAAGTATATTTTATTAATTATGATAAAATTTAATAGTTACTTAATTTTTGCAACCTAAACTTCACTAAGTTAAATATATTATAACAGATAATAGTCAGTTGTTTCAGAAAATAAAAGATGTAAAAATAAAAAAAATGTCATTTTTTTGTTGTTTATTCAATTTGTATTATTTGTAGAATATATTTTGGATTATTTATAAAATATTTGAGGATATAATTAATAATTTGTATGCTATTTACTATAAAATTTGTATTATTTATTTATTTATTTATTTATTTCTTTCTTTAATATTTTATTGTTAATTATTTAAAAATTCAGTAATTATATTCTTTTTTTTTGTTTCAATATTTTAATAAAAAAATTATATAATTTTTATACTGTAATAGATCTTGTCATTAATAATAAAATCTAATACAATTTAATTATAATTTTTATCATTTTATATATATATATACGTATATGTTGTGGTTCTTAAAAGAACCGTTGTTGTTGTTAAAAAGAAATAGGTAAATGCTATGTAAATAAACATGAAATTATTTAGAACTTGTATATTTAGTTACAGCTTTTGTTCCTTCACTGACTGCGTGTTTAGCCAATTCACCAGGAAGTAATAGACGAACTGCAGTTTGAATTTCTCTACTGGTAATCGTAGAACGTTTATTGTAATGTGCTAAACGTGAAGCTTCAGCTGCAATACGTTCGAAAATATCATTAACAAAACTGTTCATGATACTCATAGCTTTACTGGAAATACCGGTGTCAGGATGTACTTGTTTCAAAACTTTGTAGATGTAAATGGCATAACTTTCCTTCCTCTTTCGTCTCTTCTTTTTATCTCCTTTAGAAATATTTTTTTGTGCCTTTCCGGCTTTTTTTGCAGCTTTTCCGCTTGTTTTTGGTGGCATATTTACTATTAAACGATACAAAGTATAACGTCAACTAAGCGGTGTCTCTACCTTACGAGGCATATTTATAATAAAGTTCCGTTTCTTCAATAGGCTCCACCCACTGCGTTATGGCATGTGCGCTGTACGCTATTGGCTACACTCGTTAGTATAAATTTGTTGGTACATAGTAAATATTTTCATATCTCTTTGCACCGTGGAGAGTATTCCTCAGTTCTTTTTCTGTCTATCTGTCTGTAACTAAGTGAAAATGTCCGGACGTGGTAAAGGAGGCAAAGTTAAAGGAAAGGCAAAGACACGATCAACTCGTGCTGGTTTACAGTTTCCCGTTGGACGTATTCATCGTCTGTTGAGAAAAGGAAATTATGCTGAACGTGTTGGAGCTGGTGCACCAGTTTATTTGGCTGCTGTCATGGAATATTTAGCTGCTGAAGTACTAGAATTGGCGGGTAATGCTGCTCGTGATAACAAGAAAACTCGTATTATTCCTAGACATTTGCAATTGGCAATTCGTAACGACGAAGAATTAAATAAACTTCTGTCTGGTGTTACAATTGCACAAGGTGGTGTTTTACCAAATATACAAGCTGTTCTTTTACCCAAGAAAACTGAAAAGAAGGCTTAAATTTTTTATTCGTTGTCAAATTAGTAAATACTCGGCCCTTTTCAGGGCCATAATATTATTATTATTTTATAATGTTCGACAAAAAAAAAACTAACACATGTATAATTTATTTATTAATTTGCAAATTTGGAATGCAATTTGAAATTGAATGATAATAAATGTCATTCTAGTCTAATAACGTAAAAAAAAAGTAAACGTATAATAAAATAAATATTTGCTAAAATGATTTGTTGATAAAAAAAAATGTTTTTATATAAAAACAAATATTGTTATATTTTGTTGTGATTTATTGCGTTTCCACTTAGAAAATCTTTAAGAAGCACAATACATATATATATATATTGCCAAGTGCAATACCTTACTTGGTTATGCCGCACTGATGACGGCTAAGGAGCCAGAAACATGCATGTCTGCGGTTACCATTCCCTATTCGTGACCCTATGATCCTTTTTGCGTACATGCCCATTAATTTTCCCCCTTTCGTTTGTTATAGGTACGCATACTTGGCACCCTTTTTTGTTATATATATATATATATATATATATTCATTTTTGTTTTAATATTTAGCTAAATTCGTACAAAAGAAAATCTAATTGAATGATAAATAATTTTTTTTTTTTTACAATTTAAAATTTTTAAAACTTGTATCAAACTTATCAACTTATACGGTTTTTGTTTTATTATTATTATAATTATTATTTTTATTCTATCATTATTAAAATTGAATAATTTTGTGGCCCTCAAAAGGGCCATTTGTTTATAATAACAGTTTATTGAAGGATGATACCACATAAACAACGATGATATATAAATATTTCGTGTTTATTTCTTCTTTTTAGGTGATGCTGCCTTCCTGGCTTTAGGTGAAGTAGGAGTTTTGGCAGTTTTTGGTTTTGGTGCCTTTGGTTTTTTAGTTGGACCTTTAGCTGATTTTTTGGCTTTAATCGGTGATTTTGCAGTTGTAGTCGATGTAGTTTTAGCAGCAGATGGTGTTTTCTTTTCGTCTTTTTTCGGTTTAGCAGCTTTTATTGGTGATTTTTTCGCTTTGATTGATTTCTTAGCCGGTTTAGTTTTATCTCCAGTTGCTAAACTAGATCGTTTTACAGTTGCAGCTTTTTTGGGTTTTGCACCAGAAGCCTTTTTCTTTTCACCAGTGGCACTAGTACTTTTGATCGATCCAGTGGATGCAGCTGATGCAAGTTTAAATGAACCTGATGCACCCTTTCCTTTAGTTTGGACCAGAGATCCTGATACTACAGCAGATTTTAAGTACTTTTTGATGAAAGGCGCAACTTTTTCAGCGTCAACTTTGTAATTTGCTGTTATATATTTTTTGATAGCTTGAAGCGACGATCCACCTCTCTCTTTTAGTCCTTTAATAGCGTTATTGACCATTTCAGATGTAGGTGGATGAGAAGGTTTACTTCTTGGATTTTTATTTTTTTTCTCTTTTTTTGATGAAGAAGAGATCTGAGATGCATTGGCACCGGTCGTTGCAGAAGTTGCCGAATTCTGGTTATCTGTATCGGCCATAGTTATGTATAAATTTTTATTTTTTCACTGAATCACTGAGAATTTATCTCGAATTGTGTTTAAATAAAATGCGCCAAAAATTACACGAACACCGAGTAGTCGGTTAGTGTGGTCGGACCGAAGACTGAATGGTTGCACTTTGAGTTCATGAAACTAAAGTGGCGCTACCACAGAGCGATAGTCATGTTAACATCGTTTTCTTTTTCACCGACCTGAGGTATTTTGAAAAAACCCACATCAACAATAAACTAAGAAAGTCAAATAGAAAGTCCAAATTTTAGTATGCTGCAAAAATTTTAATAGCACACTTGAAAATATTGTCTTGAAATCAGCTCAAAAACTGCTATGTAATGATTCAGCTCGAATGTTCGGATTAAGCCGTTATAATGTTCAATTTCAATAAAACAAATTATTTTTTACATTTATAAATGTAAAAATTCAACTATCTATTTTGATATTGTTATATAATTTTTAATTTATCTACCTAGAATAAAAACTTACGTAAGATTGTAATATACCATGTTCAACCATTATCACACTATTCGAATATCTGTTAAAACGTTGGTTTAGAAAAGAACTTTTTATAATAAACACTAATTTATCCTTAAAAGTAAAATTTATTTAAACAATCTATTTTCTAATAGGTTTTATAATTATTTATCTGTCATCTATGTGATATTTTAATTGCCAATTGTTTTATCTTATATGAAAAAAGTAGGTAAAATAAAGCTAGGCATTTTGTGAAACACAGAAAAAGTTTATTAAACAATACGTTTTTGTAAGGAATTTTCCATCTTCTATGACACTATTTACCGTTTTTACAACTGAAAAATTTCATCCAATATAAAAGATTTCTTTCGTTAAATCATTTTTTAAGCATAATTATTCAACTAACGCTAAATTTTATACAGTTTTATTTCGGTTCGACCTATTCTAGATACTCTTAAAACTTTTTACAAAGTGATTGAACAAGTTAAAATTGATTGTTTATTAATATATGATATTAATTAAAAAGTTATATGTGGAAATCTATAGAAACAATTAGGGTATACAGGGTACACATCTCTATTTTTTTATATATTTTTGTCATCATTCCCTCATACTATACTTCAAAAAGAGACATTTCTTACTAAGGTTTCTATTATTATCAATTATTTTACATATAAAATAACGATTTATCTGATTAATCATACATTTTGACAAAATAATTGTAATGATATTAGCTAAAATTAAACAAGAATTATAAAATACATAAATTAAATAAATTTCAAGCATGTAGCGACATCTATTGGGATTTCTTGTACTTTTGTTTGTATTTTTTTAACTAACTGCAATTTTAAAGAAAATGTTTTTGTTTTTTTACAAGTTATATAACACTATAAGTATTGTACAAATAAAAGTAAACTTTTCCATCTACATCTCTGAAGATGACATCAAATAGGGTCAAAACGTAAAACTTTTCTTTCTAAATCCCTAAAGATAAACTCTTATAGGTTCGAAACGTAAAACTTTTCATCTAAATCCCTGAAGATGAACTTTTATAGGTTCGAAACGTAAAACTTTCCAACTAAATCATTGAAGATGAACTAAAAAAGTTTAAAAAAACAGTTTCAAATATGTTCGAAACGTAAAACTTTTCCATCTAAATCCCTGCAGATGAGCTCAAATAGCGTCAAAACGTAAAACTTTCCATCTAAACCCAAAACGTAGGATAATTTAAAAGAGTCCACTTAGTCGTTTCATTGTTGCTAACCAACAATTTCTAATATCATAAATAGTTTTAATGATTCAAAAATGAACATCAGAAAGAATGAAATTACTTATTTAATACGACTGTAACATTTTACAGTTTTAAAGATACTGATAATTTAATTTTTAAGAGAACAAATTTGACATTTCAACAAATTTTTCTCAAAGTTTTTGGATATAGATAATAAAATGGTTTTTATTCATTAATAAAATATAAATATATTGTGGTTCTGAAAAGAACCGTTTTGTATTGCAAATTTGTCCAATTAATTATGTAAATTACTTGGAGCTTGTATATTTAGTAACAGCTTTTGTTCCTTCACTGACTGCGTGTTTAGCCAATTCACCAGGAAGTAATAGACGAACTGCAGTTTGAATTTCTCTACTGGTAATCGTAGAACGTTTATTGTAGTGTGCTAAACGGGAAGCTTCTGCTGCAATACGTTCAAAAATATCATTAACAAAACTGTTCATGATACTCATGGCTTTACTGGAAATACCGGTGTCAGGATGTACTTGTTTCAAAACTTTGTAGATGTAAATGGCATAACTTTCCTTCCTCTTTCGTCTCTTCTTCTTATCACCTTTAGAAATATTTTTTTGTGCCTTGCCGGCTTTTTTCGCAGCTTTTCCGCTTGTTTTTGGTGGCATATTTACTGTTAAACGGTACCAAAGTATAACGTTAACTGTGTGGTGCCGCCGACTTACAAGGCATATTATAATAAAGTTGCGTTTCTTCAATAGGCTCCACCCACTGCGTTACGGCATGTGCGCTGTACGCTATTGGCTATACTCGTTACTATAAATTTGTTGGTAGATTATAGAAATTTTCATAACGTTTCGTGTAAGAGTAGAGTGTGTTGTCTCTTTTTGTACAACTATATATAAAGAAAAATGTCCGGACGTGGTAAAGGTGGAAAAGTTAAAGGAAAGGCAAAGTCACGATCAAACCGTGCTGGTTTACAATTTCCCGTTGGACGTATTCATCGTCTGTTGAGAAAAGGAAATTATGCTGAACGTGTTGGAGCTGGTGCACCAGTTTATTTGGCTGCTGTCATGGAATATTTAGCTGCTGAAGTACTAGAATTGGCGGGTAATGCTGCTCGTGACAACAAGAAAACTCGTATTATTCCTAGACATTTGCAATTGGCAATTCGTAACGACGAAGAATTAAATAAACTTCTGTCTGGTGTTACAATTGCACAAGGTGGTGTTTTACCAAATATACAAGCTGTTCTTTTACCCAAGAAAACTGAAAAGAAAGCCTAATTTAATACAATATTAATATCATATCAAATAATACTCGGCCCTTTTAAGGGCCACAATCTATATGTGAATATATATATATGATAGAGAAAAGTTATAATTATTTTAATTAAATCGATATATAAACGTTTTGTTTTTTAAGTAAGTATATAAAAATTAAACTGAACTGTGGTTTCGTTTAGATAGACTTGTAGAATAATAGAGAAAACAAAATAAAAACATATTATTAGCATTTAAAAAATAACATATCCAAAATTGGGATGTTCCTTTATTATTCTTCTTAACTAGGATTGATATGAATGAATAAAAGACAAAAAAAAAACAAAAGCTGTTTTAAATTAAATATCTTAACAAACAGTATCTTTCATAAGATGGTCAGTATTATGTGTGTGTGATTTTATAATTTAACAAAAAATAATAATCTAACTTAAAAAAAATTATAATAATTATCCGTTTAATTAATGTATAAAAGTAAAATAGTTTACATTATTGATATAGAATCTTTTAATTTTAATTAAAATTAACTGATTGTAGTAAAAGCCAAAAAGAAAAATAAATCGTTTGTTTGTTTTGTTTAGTTTATGAAATTTTTATCATTGATAAATTTAATTTTTGTGGTTCTGAAAAGAACCGATGTTTTATTTTATTGTTTAACAATATATTTAGATGATAGTTGACAATATTGACGATTATCAAGTTAAATATTTTTAACCTCCAAAACCATACAAAGTACGTCCCTGTCTTTTTAATGCATAAACAACATCCATGGCTGTGACGGTTTTCCTTTTAGCATGTTCTGTATAAGTTACAGCATCTCTGATTACATTTTCCAAAAATACTTTCAGTACTCCTCTGGTTTCTTCATAGATAAGACCAGATATACGTTTGACACCACCTCTACGTGCCAATCTTCTAATGGCAGGTTTGGTAATACCTTGGATATTATCACGTAATACTTTACGGTGACGTTTAGCACCCCCTTTACCAAGACCTTTTCCACCTTTACCTCGGCCTGTCATATTAAATAAAAACGAATTGATTAAAACTGCAAGTAAGATTCGTTACGAACAAACACTGCACGTTGACTGTAGTTTCTCCTTGAGAGTACGGCTTTTTGTTGGCTAAGCTCCACCTCTCGACCAATCAGCGACCAGATCGAGGTGATAAAAGAGCAGACCAAAACAAAATTAAATTCATTCGAACTCTACTATTGTTAGTATCAAGTCGTCGTTGGCGCTGTTCTTATAATTTTTTTTTTTGAATAATTTGTAATAATAATGGCACGTACAAAGCAAACGGCTCGTAAATCAACCGGAGGTAAAGCTCCCAGAAAACAATTAGCTACAAAAGCAGCTCGTAAGAGTGCTCCAGCTACTGGTGGCGTTAAAAAACCACATCGTTACCGTCCCGGAACTGTAGCTCTTCGTGAAATCAGACGTTATCAGAAAAGTACTGAGCTTTTGATCCGAAAATTACCTTTCCAACGTTTAGTGCGAGAAATTGCACAGGATTTTAAAACCGATTTACGTTTCCAAAGTTCCGCTGTAATGGCTCTTCAAGAAGCCAGTGAAGCTTACTTGGTTGGTCTTTTTGAAGATACAAATTTGTGTGCCATCCATGCTAAACGTGTAACTATAATGCCTAAAGACATTCAATTGGCTAGAAGAATTCGTGGAGAACGTGCCTAAACAGGGATTTTTTTTTATATAAATAACAACAACGGTTCTTTTCAGAACCACAAGTATATTTTATTAATTATGATAAAATTTAATAGTTACTTAATTTTTGCAACCTAAACTTCACTAAGTTAAATATATTATAACAGATAATAGTCAGTTGTTTCAGAAAATAAAAGATGTAAAAATAAAAAAAATGTCATTTTTTTGTTGTTTATTCAATTTGTATTATTTGTAGAATATATTTTGGATTATTTATAAAATATTTGAGGATATAATTAATAATTTGTATGCTATTTACTATAAAATTTGTATTATTTATTTATTTATTTATTTATTTCTTTCTTTAATATTTTATTGTTAATTATTTAAAAATTCAGTAATTATATTCTTTTTTTTTGTTTCAATATTTTAATAAAAAAATTATATAATTTTTATACTGTAATAGATCTTGTCATTAATAATAAAATCTAATACAATTTAATTATAATTTTTATCATTTTATATATATATATACGTATATGTTGTGGTTCTTAAAAGAACCGTTGTTGTTGTTAAAAAGAAATAGGTAAATGCTATGTAAATAAACATGAAATTATTTAGAACTTGTATATTTAGTTACAGCTTTTGTTCCTTCACTGACTGCGTGTTTAGCCAATTCACCAGGAAGTAATAGACGAACTGCAGTTTGAATTTCTCTACTGGTAATCGTAGAACGTTTATTGTAATGTGCTAAACGTGAAGCTTCAGCTGCAATACGTTCGAAAATATCATTAACAAAACTGTTCATGATACTCATAGCTTTACTGGAAATACCGGTGTCAGGATGTACTTGTTTCAAAACTTTGTAGATGTAAATGGCATAACTTTCCTTCCTCTTTCGTCTCTTCTTTTTATCTCCTTTAGAAATATTTTTTTGTGCCTTTCCGGCTTTTTTTGCAGCTTTTCCGCTTGTTTTTGGTGGCATATTTACTATTAAACGATACAAAGTATAACGTCAACTAAGCGGTGTCTCTACCTTACGAGGCATATTTATAATAAAGTTCCGTTTCTTCAATAGGCTCCACCCACTGCGTTATGGCATGTGCGCTGTACGCTATTGGCTACACTCGTTAGTATAAATTTGTTGGTACATAGTAAATATTTTCATATCTCTTTGCACCGTGGAGAGTATTCCTCAGTTCTTTTTCTGTCTATCTGTCTGTAACTAAGTGAAAATGTCCGGACGTGGTAAAGGAGGCAAAGTTAAAGGAAAGGCAAAGACACGATCAACTCGTGCTGGTTTACAGTTTCCCGTTGGACGTATTCATCGTCTGTTGAGAAAAGGAAATTATGCTGAACGTGTTGGAGCTGGTGCACCAGTTTATTTGGCTGCTGTCATGGAATATTTAGCTGCTGAAGTACTAGAATTGGCGGGTAATGCTGCTCGTGATAACAAGAAAACTCGTATTATTCCTAGACATTTGCAATTGGCAATTCGTAACGACGAAGAATTAAATAAACTTCTGTCTGGTGTTACAATTGCACAAGGTGGTGTTTTACCAAATATACAAGCTGTTCTTTTACCCAAGAAAACTGAAAAGAAGGCTTAAATTTTTTATTCGTTGTCAAATTAGTAAATACTCGGCCCTTTTCAGGGCCATAATATTATTATTATTTTATAATGTTCGACAAAAAAAAAACTAACACATGTATAATTTATTTATTAATTTGCAAATTTGGAATGCAATTTGAAATTGAATGATAATAAATGTCATTCTAGTCTAATAACGTAAAAAAAAAGTAAACGTATAATAAAATAAATATTTGCTAAAATGATTTGTTGATAAAAAAAAATGTTTTTATATAAAAACAAATATTGTTATATTTTGTTGTGATTTATTGCGTTTCCACTTAGAAAATCTTTAAGAAGCACAATACATATATATATATATATATATATATATATATATATATTCATTTTTGTTTTAATATTTAGCTAAATTCGTACAAAAGAAAATCTAATTGAATGATAAATAATTTTTTTTTTTTTACAATTTAAAATTTTTAAAACTTGTATCAAACTTATCAACTTATACGGTTTTTGTTTTATTATTATTATAATTATTATTTTTATTCTATCATTATTAAAATTGAATAATTTTGTGGCCCTCAAAAGGGCCATTTGTTTATAATAACAGTTTATTGAAGGATGATACCACATAAACAACGATGATATATAAATATTTCGTGTTTATTTCTTCTTTTTAGGTGATGCTGCCTTCCTGGCTTTAGGTGAAGTAGGAGTTTTGGCAGTTTTTGGTTTTGGTGCCTTTGGTTTTTTAGTTGGACCTTTAGCTGATTTTTTGGCTTTAATCGGTGATTTTGCAGTTGTAGTCGATGTAGTTTTAGCAGCAGATGGTGTTTTCTTTTCGTCTTTTTTCGGTTTAGCAGCTTTTATTGGTGATTTTTTCGCTTTGATTGATTTCTTAGCCGGTTTAGTTTTATCTCCAGTTGCTAAACTAGATCGTTTTACAGTTGCAGCTTTTTTGGGTTTTGCACCAGAAGCCTTTTTCTTTTCACCAGTGGCACTAGTACTTTTGATCGATCCAGTGGATGCAGCTGATGCAAGTTTAAATGAACCTGATGCACCCTTTCCTTTAGTTTGGACCAGAGATCCTGATACTACAGCAGATTTTAAGTACTTTTTGATGAAAGGCGCAACTTTTTCAGCGTCAACTTTGTAATTTGCTGTTATATATTTTTTGATAGCTTGAAGCGACGATCCACCTCTCTCTTTTAGTCCTTTAATAGCGTTATTGACCATTTCAGATGTAGGTGGATGAGAAGGTTTACTTCTTGGATTTTTATTTTTTTTCTCTTTTTTTGATGAAGAAGAGATCTGAGATGCATTGGCACCGGTCGTTGCAGAAGTTGCCGAATTCTGGTTATCTGTATCGGCCATAGTTATGTATAAATTTTTATTTTTTCACTGAATCACTGAGAATTTATCTCGAATTGTGTTTAAATAAAATGCGCCAAAAATTACACGAACACCGAGTAGTCGGTTAGTGTGGTCGGACCGAAGACTGAATGGTTGCACTTTGAGTTCATGAAACTAAAGTGGCGCTACCACAGAGCGATAGTCATGTTAACATCGTTTTCTTTTTCACCGACCTGAGGTATTTTGAAAAAACCCACATCAACAATAAACTAAGAAAGTCAAATAGAAAGTCCAAATTTTAGTATGCTGCAAAAATTTTAATAGCACACTTGAAAATATTGTCTTGAAATCAGCTCAAAAACTGCTATGTAATGATTCAGCTCGAATGTTCGGATTAAGCCGTTATAATGTTCAATTTCAATAAAACAAATTATTTTTTACATTTATAAATGTAAAAATTCAACTATCTATTTTGATATTGTTATATAATTTTTAATTTATCTACCTAGAATAAAAACTTACGTAAGATTGTAATATACCATGTTCAACCATTATCACACTATTCGAATATCTGTTAAAACGTTGGTTTAGAAAAGAACTTTTTATAATAAACACTAATTTATCCTTAAAAGTAAAATTTATTTAAACAATCTATTTTCTAATAGGTTTTATAATTATTTATCTGTCATCTATGTGATATTTTAATTGCCAATTGTTTTATCTTATATGAAAAAAGTAGGTAAAATAAAGCTAGGCATTTTGTGAAACACAGAAAAAGTTTATTAAACAATACGTTTTTGTAAGGAATTTTCCATCTTCTATGACACTATTTACCGTTTTTACAACTGAAAAATTTCATCCAACATAAAAGATTTCTTTCGTTAAATCATTTTTTAAGCATAATTATTCAACTAACGCTAAATTTTATACAGTTTTATTTCGGTTCGACCTATTCTAGATACTCTTAAAACTTTTTACAAAGTGATTGAACAAGTTAAAATTGATTGTTTATTAATATATGATATTAATTAAAAAGTTATATGTGGAAATCTATAGAAACAATTAGGGTATACAGGGTACACATCTCTATTTTTTTATATATTTTTGTCATCATTCCCTCATACTATACTTCAAAAAGAGACATTTCTTACTAAGGTTTCTATTATTATCAATTATTTTACATATAAAATAACGATTTATCTGATTAATCATACATTTTGACAAAATAATTGTAATGATATTAGCTAAAATTAAACAAGAATTATAAAATACATAAATTAAATAAATTTCAAGCATGTAGCGACATCTATTGGGATTTCTTGTACTTTTGTTTGTATTTTTTTAACTAACTGCAATTTTAAAGAAAATGTTTTTGTTTTTTTACAAGTTATATAACACTATAAGTATTGTACAAATAAAAGTAAACTTTTCCATCTACATCTCTGAAGATGACATCAAATAGGGTCAAAACGTAAAACTTTTCTTTCTAAATCCCTAAAGATAAACTCTTATAGGTTCGAAACGTAAAACTTTTCATCTAAATCCCTGAAGATGAACTTTTATAGGTTCGAAACGTAAAACTTTCCAACTAAATCATTGAAGATGAACTAAAAAAGTTTAAAAAAACAGTTTCAAATATGTTCGAAACGTAAAACTTTTCCATCTAAATCCCTGCAGATGAGCTCAAATAGCGTCAAAACGTAAAACTTTCCATCTAAACCCAAAACGTAGGATAATTTAAAAGAGTCCACTTAGTCGTTTCATTGTTGCTAACCAACAATTTCTAATATCATAAATAGTTTTAATGATTCAAAAATGAACATCAGAAAGAATGAAATTACTTATTTAATACGACTGTAACATTTTACAGTTTTAAAGATACTGATAATTTAATTTTTAAGAGAACAAATTTGACATTTCAACAAATTTTTCTCAAAGTTTTTGGATATAGATAATAAAATGGTTTTTATTCATTAATAAAATATAAATATATTGTGGTTCTGAAAAGAACCGTTTTGTATTGCAAATTTGTCCAATTAATTATGTAAATTACTTGGAGCTTGTATATTTAGTAACAGCTTTTGTTCCTTCACTGACTGCGTGTTTAGCCAATTCACCAGGAAGTAATAGACGAACTGCAGTTTGAATTTCTCTACTGGTAATCGTAGAACGTTTATTGTAGTGTGCTAAACGGGAAGCTTCTGCTGCAATACGTTCAAAAATATCATTAACAAAACTGTTCATGATACTCATGGCTTTACTGGAAATACCGGTGTCAGGATGTACTTGTTTCAAAACTTTGTAGATGTAAATGGCATAACTTTCCTTCCTCTTTCGTCTCTTCTTCTTATCACCTTTAGAAATATTTTTTTGTGCCTTGCCGGCTTTTTTCGCAGCTTTTCCGCTTGTTTTTGGTGGCATATTTACTGTTAAACGGTACCAAAGTATAACGTTAACTGTGTGGTGCCGCCGACTTACAAGGCATATTATAATAAAGTTGCGTTTCTTCAATAGGCTCCACCCACTGCGTTACGGCATGTGCGCTGTACGCTATTGGCTATACTCGTTACTATAAATTTGTTGGTAGATTATAGAAATTTTCATAACGTTTCGTGTAAGAGTAGAGTGTGTTGTCTCTTTTTGTACAACTATATATAAAGAAAAATGTCCGGACGTGGTAAAGGTGGAAAAGTTAAAGGAAAGGCAAAGTCACGATCAAACCGTGCTGGTTTACAATTTCCCGTTGGACGTATTCATCGTCTGTTGAGAAAAGGAAATTATGCTGAACGTGTTGGAGCTGGTGCACCAGTTTATTTGGCTGCTGTCATGGAATATTTAGCTGCTGAAGTACTAGAATTGGCGGGTAATGCTGCTCGTGACAACAAGAAAACTCGTATTATTCCTAGACATTTGCAATTGGCAATTCGTAACGACGAAGAATTAAATAAACTTCTGTCTGGTGTTACAATTGCACAAGGTGGTGTTTTACCAAATATACAAGCTGTTCTTTTACCCAAGAAAACTGAAAAGAAAGCCTAATTTAATACAATATTAATATCATATCAAATAATACTCGGCCCTTTTAAGGGCCACAATCTATATGTGAATATATATATATGATAGAGAAAAGTTATAATTATTTTAATTAAATCGATATATAAACGTTTTGTTTTTTAAGTAAGTATATAAAAATTAAACTGAACTGTGGTTTCGTTTAGATAGACTTGTAGAATAATAGAGAAAACAAAATAAAAACATATTATTAGCATTTAAAAAATAACATATCCAAAATTGGGATGTTCCTTTATTATTCTTCTTAACTAGGATTGATATGAATGAATAAAAGACAAAAAAAAAACAAAAGCTGTTTTAAATTAAATATCTTAACAAACAGTATCTTTCATAAGATGGTCAGTATTATGTGTGTGTGATTTTATAATTTAACAAAAAATAATAATCTAACTTAAAAAAAATTATAATAATTATCCGTTTAATTAATGTATAAAAGTAAAATAGTTTACATTATTGATATAGAATCTTTTAATTTTAATTAAAATTAACTGATTGTAGTAAAAGCCAAAAAGAAAAATAAATCGTTTGTTTGTTTTGTTTAGTTTATGAAATTTTTATCATTGATAAATTTAATTTTTGTGGTTCTGAAAAGAACCGATGTTTTATTTTATTGTTTAACAATATATTTAGATGATAGTTGACAATATTGACGATTATCAAGTTAAATATTTTTAACCTCCAAAACCATACAAAGTACGTCCCTGTCTTTTTAATGCATAAACAACATCCATGGCTGTGACGGTTTTCCTTTTAGCATGTTCTGTATAAGTTACAGCATCTCTGATTACATTTTCCAAAAATACTTTCAGTACTCCTCTGGTTTCTTCATAGATAAGACCAGATATACGTTTGACACCACCTCTACGTGCCAATCTTCTAATGGCAGGTTTGGTAATACCTTGGATATTATCACGTAATACTTTACGGTGACGTTTAGCACCCCCTTTACCAAGACCTTTTCCACCTTTACCTCGGCCTGTCATATTAAATAAAAACGAATTGATTAAAACTGCAAGTAAGATTCGTTACGAACAAACACTGCACGTTGACTGTAGTTTCTCCGTGTTGCCTAGCCATCAAGATATAACTATTCCGTTAAACCTTTCGATAACTTATTGGCTTTTTATATTCCGTTCCTGTTACCGGATTATATTAATTTTTTATTTAAATATATTATTTTTTTTGTATATTGTTAGTGTATAATGGATTTTGGCTCCATTATGTGTAATTAGTGTAAGTGTGTGTTGTGTTATTTGTGTAACATGATTGCTGTTAGGAAAGAAAAATTAATATTAATTTAAAGTTAGTTTGTTGAATATGTTGACATCTTAGGGCCTGAAACATATTTATATTATTGTTTTAAGTATAATTAATATATTGGTTAGTATTTTATTTTTGTTTTTTTTTTTTGTTGTTTTTTTTTTATATTTTTTTTTGGTTTTTGTTTTTTTTTTTTTTTTATTTTTTTGGTGCCTATCGGCTTTTGTTAGTTTTTTTTTTTTGGGATTTATGTTAGATGTCTTGGTCCAGTATTTTTTGGTGTAAGAGTGGTCGTCTTAATGTATAAGGTATATTGTCGTAAGTTTCGTTTCCTATGTTCATAGTAAGTCTAGAGTTGTGTTTTTTAATATTTATTAGTTTTTTAAGGTTTTCGAACATTTGGTGACCGATTGGTTTTAGTTTGTGCTGTTCTTTAAAATATTTATATAGGTTAATGTTCGAAATTTGATACGGTTTTAGATTTATTATTCGTCGTAGTATTGTAGTTTCTGTGCTTATTATTTTGTCGAGATTAGTGTTGCAAGTATTTATCCAGATCGGTGAAGCATAAAGCAGTATGGATCTTACGTATGCTTGGTAGAGTTGCACTTTTTTACTTTCGTTTATTGGAGTGTACCTAGACAGATATGGCCCGATTATGCTTTTAGCTGTGTTGGCTTTTCTTAATGTGTTTTTAATATGTTCTGTATAGTTGAGTTTTCTGTCTAGTGTTACTCCAAGGTATTTTAGGTGGTTAGAGGGTTCAATTATTTTATTATCGACTTTTATTATATTGAGGTGTTCAAGTGTTCGTTTATTATTGAAATTTATTAATTTTGATTTATTTCCGTTTATTTTAATTTTCCATTTTCGAAAGTAGCTCTCTATTTCCTCGAGGTGTCTTTGTATTTTAAGTTGTGCAACTCTAGTTCTTCTCGATGTACCTATTATCGCGGTGTCGTCTGCGAATAATGCTAGTTCAGTGTTGTTATTTGTTGGTATGTCGTTAAGATAAATAGAGAACAACGTTGGACTCAGCGCTGAACCTTGTGGAACTCCAGCTTGTATAACAGTGTCTAGGGATTTTTTTCCGTTGATTTTTACGTTAAATATTCTGTTGGTTAGGAATGATATTAGTATTTTTGTAAGCCATGGTGGTGTTTCTAGCTTAATTAGTTTATAAATCAGTCCCTCATGCCATACTACATCAAAAGCTTTCTCTAGATCTAGAGTTACCATTGATGTAGTGTTTCTGAAGTTGTAATTTTTTATGACCCTATTCACTATTCTAGCAAGCTGCAGCTCCGTAGAATGTCCTTGTCTAAATCCGAATTGTTCGTCTATTATTATGTTTTTGTCTTCTAGAAATTGTGTTAGCTCCGTTTTTATTACGCGTTCTAGTATTTTGCCTAGTGCTGGAAGTAGGCTTATTGGTCGATAGTTAACCGGTTGTTTAGGATTTTTACCCGGTTTATTAAACGGTAATATTTCAGCTTTTTTCCAGGTGGTTGGGAAATAGTTTAATTTTATACACGCATTATATATGTAGTAAAGAGCTGTTATTGCTTTTCGTGGGAGTTCTTTTAGTTGTTTATTTTGTATTCCGTCATGTCCTGGTGCTTTGTATGGTCTGCTTTTTCGTATGTATTGATATATGTTTTGTGGTGTAATATTTATTGTTATATTTTGTGTTTCTGTTGTTCTAAAAGCTTGTACTGTTGTATTTACTTCTAGTGTTGTGTTTATATCTGATAAATGTCTCGTGATGTTGCTGTTGGTTTGTAGTTGATTTGCAAATATTTGACTTTTGTCTTCGTCGCTGTATATTTGTCTATCGTTAATTTCTAGTGTTGGAATAAAGAATCCAGTTGATTGTTTTTTGTTTTTTATACTTTGCCATACGTTTTGTTTTGTTCGTATTTGATTTTCTAGGTTTTTTACCCATTTATCTTTAATGTATGAGTCTAGTAGTTCTTTGTAGTAGCTTTTTGCAAGTTCTAAGTCGATTTTATTGTCCCTTGTTGGTTGTCTTTGGTATTTTCTTCGTTTTCTGTTTCTTTCCAGTCTTGCATTGTTGATATCTGTTGTGTATTTTGTTTCTGCTTCTCTTAGTAAGGGTATGTAGAGATGTGAAGCATTTTGTATTGTTTCTGTTATATGTTGTATTTGTTTGTCTATATCTGCTGTTGTTGTCAGATTATAGTTTATTATTATATGGTTTTGTATGTGTTGTCTGTATTTTGTCCAGTCAGCTTTACTATAGTTTTTAATGTTTCTGTGCGTTTTATGTATGTTTATTTTGTCGTATGTTTTAAAAGTAATTGGTCTATGGTCTGAGTTGAGATCTAGTAATGTTACAGGTTTAGTTATGTGATAGTCTTTGGTTACTACTAAGTCTAAATATGAGTTGTAGCCGTCTTCTTTGTAGAAAGTGGGTGAGTCTGTGTAATTAATATCAAGTCCGTAGTTTGTTATTATATCTAGTAGTTTGTTTCCGTTCGGATTACTGTTGTTGTTATTCCATATTTCATGTTTAGCGTTAAAGTCTCCCATTACTATGGCTTGATTACCTTGATTTGTTATGTTAAGTAGGTCGTTATGTGTGAAGTTCTTTCGTATGTATATTCCTGCTATTACAATGTCGTTGTCAAGTTTGATTGTAATATTTTCTATGTTCGTGTCTATGTTTTCTATGTAATTGTAATTAATGTTATTATTAATGTACATTACTTGTCCTCCTCCTCTTGTTTGGTCTAGGGGGTTATTGATATTTGTCCTGTTTCTTACTATTTTTGTGTAATTTTTAATGTTTCCTGGAGATTTGTCGCCACAGTAGTGTGTTTCGCAAACGTATACTATGTCATATTTGTTTTCGTTAGTTAGTTTTCTTAGTTCGTTAAATTTACGTTTTAGGTTATTTGCATTCCAGAATATAATTTTAAGGTTTTCGTTTATGTTATCGAATGTGTTTTTAGATAAGTTCTGCGTACCTGGCAAAGACAGTTATCTTGTCCAGGTTCGTTGTACAGTTTTGTAGTGCGTTTTTAAGTTCGCGAACTATTTTTAGCATTTTATTAATGTCAACTATATTATTTAATTCGTTGAGTTCTCCCATTAGTTGAGAGAATGTATTTACATTGTCGTTTTCATTGTTGGTTAAAGTATTTGTAGTTGGAGTTGTAGTTTGTGTAGCTGTTATTGGTGTAGTTTTAAGTGTTTGGCTGTATGTTATGTTTTGGGTAGTTAGTCTGCTTGTGAATTGTCTGGGTTGTACTTTGTTTTGTTGTTCATTGTTGTTAATGTTGTTATATTTGTTTTCCAGGTACTTAAGGAGAGCTGGACATTTGCTGTAGCTGGCTGTATGTTCACCATTGCAGTTAGCACATTTAGTTTTGCTATTCTCGCTCCTGACAAGCTTGCATTCTTTAGTGTGATGTGTACCTGCACATTTTACGCATTTCGGTGATGAAAAGCAGTATTTTTCACCGTGTCCGAATAGTTGACATCGGTGGCATTGTGTATAGTTATTTTTCCTGGTGTATTTTTCCCAGGATATTTTTAAGTTGCTCAGTTCTCTTACATTGTTTTTAATTTCTCCAATATCAGTGTTTTGAGGCACTGATACTAGGTAGGAATGTGCATTTTCATGTTTACTTTTAAGAGTAACTATATTTGTAGCATTTACATTTTGTGCTTTGAGATCTTCATTGAGCATCTCTAGATCCATGCCTGGTGCTGCCTTAAGGACAATTTTTTTCTCTTTGTTTTCCTTGGGTGTATAGGAATATCCATTTATTTTTTCTTTTTCCAGACTTGTCATAAGTATATTTCTGTCTCTGATGTTTTTTAATATGATTTTAATGTTGTTTCTGTTGAATTTAATTAAGAAGTCGTTGTGTCCAAGAGTTTTCCTTATTTCTGTTGTGAAGTCAGTGTAGTTGTTTATTTTGTCTTTTACTATTATTGGTGGTATCCAGGTAGGTTTGTTAGTTTGTTGTATGTTGTCTTTGTTGTTGTTGTTATTATTTGTGCCACTTGTCGTCGGTACATTATTTGTGTCGTTCGTCAGTATTCCAAATTTGTTTGTTGTTTTTGTTATATTGATTGGGTTGTCTTGTGGTTGTTTAACTGTTTTAGTTGGTGTTATAAATTGGTTATCGTTATTTTCGTTAATTTGTGTCATGTCAACATCGTTGATTTCATTTACGTCTGTAGCGTTAGTATTAGTGTTATTATTAGTCATGTTTTGATCTGTTTTTATATCATTTACGTCGCGGTTCTTGTCAACGGCGGAGTGAATGGCTATCATCCGACACCGCCGCTTAAAAACCCTTTTTTCAGCCGACCTGTCCCGGCTGTTATGTTTAAGTTTTATATCTATATCTGAGTTCTTACCTAAATCCTTTTTTCTCATCAATTGCACTAGAAAACACTAAATTTACACTCTACAGTTACTGGCACAAGTGTTCAGTAACTTCTCTGTGTAGTTTTTTCTGTGTGTGTGTTGGTGTAGTTTCTCCTTGAGAGTACGGCTTTTTGTTGGCTAAGCTCCACCTCTCGACCAATCAGCGACCAGATCGAGGTGATAAAAGAGCAGACCAAAACAAAATTAAATTCATTCGAACTCTACTATTGTTAGTATCAAGTCGTCGTTGGCGCTGTTCTTATAATTTTTTTTTTTGAATAATTTGTAATAATAATGGCACGTACAAAGCAAACGGCTCGTAAATCAACCGGAGGTAAAGCTCCCAGAAAACAATTAGCTACAAAAGCAGCTCGTAAGAGTGCTCCAGCTACTGGTGGCGTTAAAAAACCACATCGTTACCGTCCCGGAACTGTAGCTCTTCGTGAAATCAGACGTTATCAGAAAAGTACTGAGCTTTTGATCCGAAAATTACCTTTCCAACGTTTAGTGCGAGAAATTGCACAGGATTTTAAAACCGATTTACGTTTCCAAAGTTCCGCTGTAATGGCTCTTCAAGAAGCCAGTGAAGCTTACTTGGTTGGTCTTTTTGAAGATACAAATTTGTGTGCCATCCATGCTAAACGTGTAACTATAATGCCTAAAGACATTCAATTGGCTAGAAGAATTCGTGGAGAACGTGCCTAAACAGGGATTTTTTTTTATATAAATAACAACAACGGTTCTTTTCAGAACCACAAGTATATTTTATTAATTATGATAAAATTTAATAGTTACTTAATTTTTGCAACCTAAACTTCACTAAGTTAAATATATTATAACAGATAATAGTCAGTTGTTTCAGAAAATAAAAGATGTAAAAATAAAAAAAATGTCATTTTTTTGTTGTTTATTCAATTTGTATTATTTGTAGAATATATTTTGGATTATTTATAAAATATTTGAGGATATAATTAATAATTTGTATGCTATTTACTATAAAATTTGTATTATTTATTTATTTATTTATTTATTTCTTTCTTTAATATTTTATTGTTAATTATTTAAAAATTCAGTAATTATATTCTTTTTTTTTGTTTCAATATTTTAATAAAAAAATTATATAATTTTTATACTGTAATAGATCTTGTCATTAATAATAAAATCTAATACAATTTAATTATAATTTTTATCATTTTATATATATATATACGTATATGTTGTGGTTCTTAAAAGAACCGTTGTTGTTGTTAAAAAGAAATAGGTAAATGCTATGTAAATAAACATGAAATTATTTAGAACTTGTATATTTAGTTACAGCTTTTGTTCCTTCACTGACTGCGTGTTTAGCCAATTCACCAGGAAGTAATAGACGAACTGCAGTTTGAATTTCTCTACTGGTAATCGTAGAACGTTTATTGTAATGTGCTAAACGTGAAGCTTCAGCTGCAATACGTTCGAAAATATCATTAACAAAACTGTTCATGATACTCATAGCTTTACTGGAAATACCGGTGTCAGGATGTACTTGTTTCAAAACTTTGTAGATGTAAATGGCATAACTTTCCTTCCTCTTTCGTCTCTTCTTTTTATCTCCTTTAGAAATATTTTTTTGTGCCTTTCCGGCTTTTTTTGCAGCTTTTCCGCTTGTTTTTGGTGGCATATTTACTATTAAACGATACAAAGTATAACGTCAACTAAGCGGTGTCTCTACCTTACGAGGCATATTTATAATAAAGTTCCGTTTCTTCAATAGGCTCCACCCACTGCGTTATGGCATGTGCGCTGTACGCTATTGGCTACACTCGTTAGTATAAATTTGTTGGTACATAGTAAATATTTTCATATCTCTTTGCACCGTGGAGAGTATTCCTCAGTTCTTTTTCTGTCTATCTGTCTGTAACTAAGTGAAAATGTCCGGACGTGGTAAAGGAGGCAAAGTTAAAGGAAAGGCAAAGACACGATCAACTCGTGCTGGTTTACAGTTTCCCGTTGGACGTATTCATCGTCTGTTGAGAAAAGGAAATTATGCTGAACGTGTTGGAGCTGGTGCACCAGTTTATTTGGCTGCTGTCATGGAATATTTAGCTGCTGAAGTACTAGAATTGGCGGGTAATGCTGCTCGTGATAACAAGAAAACTCGTATTATTCCTAGACATTTGCAATTGGCAATTCGTAACGACGAAGAATTAAATAAACTTCTGTCTGGTGTTACAATTGCACAAGGTGGTGTTTTACCAAATATACAAGCTGTTCTTTTACCCAAGAAAACTGAAAAGAAGGCTTAAATTTTTTATTCGTTGTCAAATTAGTAAATACTCGGCCCTTTTCAGGGCCATAATATTATTATTATTTTATAATGTTCGACAAAAAAAAAACTAACACATGTATAATTTATTTATTAATTTGCAAATTTGGAATGCAATTTGAAATTGAATGATAATAAATGTCATTCTAGTCTAATAACGTAAAAAAAAAGTAAACGTATAATAAAATAAATATTTGCTAAAATGATTTGTTGATAAAAAAAAATGTTTTTATATAAAAACAAATATTGTTATATTTTGTTGTGATTTATTGCGTTTCCACTTAGAAAATCTTTAAGAAGCACAATACATATATATATATATATATATATATATATATATATTCATTTTTGTTTTAATATTTAGCTAAATTCGTACAAAAGAAAATCTAATTGAATGATAAATAATTTTTTTTTTTTTACAATTTAAAATTTTTAAAACTTGTATCAAACTTATCAACTTATACGGTTTTTGTTTTATTATTATTATAATTATTATTTTTATTCTATCATTATTAAAATTGAATAATTTTGTGGCCCTCAAAAGGGCCATTTGTTTATAATAACAGTTTATTGAAGGATGATACCACATAAACAACGATGATATATAAATATTTCGTGTTTATTTCTTCTTTTTAGGTGATGCTGCCTTCCTGGCTTTAGGTGAAGTAGGAGTTTTGGCAGTTTTTGGTTTTGGTGCCTTTGGTTTTTTAGTTGGACCTTTAGCTGATTTTTTGGCTTTAATCGGTGATTTTGCAGTTGTAGTCGATGTAGTTTTAGCAGCAGATGGTGTTTTCTTTTCGTCTTTTTTCGGTTTAGCAGCTTTTATTGGTGATTTTTTCGCTTTGATTGATTTCTTAGCCGGTTTAGTTTTATCTCCAGTTGCTAAACTAGATCGTTTTACAGTTGCAGCTTTTTTGGGTTTTGCACCAGAAGCCTTTTTCTTTTCACCAGTGGCACTAGTACTTTTGATCGATCCAGTGGATGCAGCTGATGCAAGTTTAAATGAACCTGATGCACCCTTTCCTTTAGTTTGGACCAGAGATCCTGATACTACAGCAGATTTTAAGTACTTTTTGATGAAAGGCGCAACTTTTTCAGCGTCAACTTTGTAATTTGCTGTTATATATTTTTTGATAGCTTGAAGCGACGATCCACCTCTCTCTTTTAGTCCTTTAATAGCGTTATTGACCATTTCAGATGTAGGTGGATGAGAAGGTTTACTTCTTGGATTTTTATTTTTTTTCTCTTTTTTTGATGAAGAAGAGATCTGAGATGCATTGGCACCGGTCGTTGCAGAAGTTGCCGAATTCTGGTTATCTGTATCGGCCATAGTTATGTATAAATTTTTATTTTTTCACTGAATCACTGAGAATTTATCTCGAATTGTGTTTAAATAAAATGCGCCAAAAATTACACGAACACCGAGTAGTCGGTTAGTGTGGTCGGACCGAAGACTGAATGGTTGCACTTTGAGTTCATGAAACTAAAGTGGCGCTACCACAGAGCGATAGTCATGTTAACATCGTTTTCTTTTTCACCGACCTGAGGTATTTTGAAAAAACCCACATCAACAATAAACTAAGAAAGTCAAATAGAAAGTCCAAATTTTAGTATGCTGCAAAAATTTTAATAGCACACTTGAAAATATTGTCTTGAAATCAGCTCAAAAACTGCTATGTAATGATTCAGCTCGAATGTTCGGATTAAGCCGTTATAATGTTCAATTTCAATAAAACAAATTATTTTTTACATTTATAAATGTAAAAATTCAACTATCTATTTTGATATTGTTATATAATTTTTAATTTATCTACCTAGAATAAAAACTTACGTAAGATTGTAATATACCATGTTCAACCATTATCACACTATTCGAATATCTGTTAAAACGTTGGTTTAGAAAAGAACTTTTTATAATAAACACTAATTTATCCTTAAAAGTAAAATTTATTTAAACAATCTATTTTCTAATAGGTTTTATAATTATTTATCTGTCATCTATGTGATATTTTAATTGCCAATTGTTTTATCTTATATGAAAAAAGTAGGTAAAATAAAGCTAGGCATTTTGTGAAACACAGAAAAAGTTTATTAAACAATACGTTTTTGTAAGGAATTTTCCATCTTCTATGACACTATTTACCGTTTTTACAACTGAAAAATTTCATCCAACATAAAAGATTTCTTTCGTTAAATCATTTTTTAAGCATAATTATTCAACTAACGCTAAATTTTATACAGTTTTATTTCGGTTCGACCTATTCTAGATACTCTTAAAACTTTTTACAAAGTGATTGAACAAGTTAAAATTGATTGTTTATTAATATATGATATTAATTAAAAAGTTATATGTGGAAATCTATAGAAACAATTAGGGTATACAGGGTACACATCTCTATTTTTTTATATATTTTTGTCATCATTCCCTCATACTATACTTCAAAAAGAGACATTTCTTACTAAGGTTTCTATTATTATCAATTATTTTACATATAAAATAACGATTTATCTGATTAATCATACATTTTGACAAAATAATTGTAATGATATTAGCTAAAATTAAACAAGAATTATAAAATACATAAATTAAATAAATTTCAAGCATGTAGCGACATCTATTGGGATTTCTTGTACTTTTGTTTGTATTTTTTTAACTAACTGCAATTTTAAAGAAAATGTTTTTGTTTTTTTACAAGTTATATAACACTATAAGTATTGTACAAATAAAAGTAAACTTTTCCATCTACATCTCTGAAGATGACATCAAATAGGGTCAAAACGTAAAACTTTTCTTTCTAAATCCCTAAAGATAAACTCTTATAGGTTCGAAACGTAAAACTTTTCATCTAAATCCCTGAAGATGAACTTTTATAGGTTCGAAACGTAAAACTTTCCAACTAAATCATTGAAGATGAACTAAAAAAGTTTAAAAAAACAGTTTCAAATATGTTCGAAACGTAAAACTTTTCCATCTAAATCCCTGCAGATGAGCTCAAATAGCGTCAAAACGTAAAACTTTCCATCTAAACCCAAAACGTAGGATAATTTAAAAGAGTCCACTTAGTCGTTTCATTGTTGCTAACCAACAATTTCTAATATCATAAATAGTTTTAATGATTCAAAAATGAACATCAGAAAGAATGAAATTACTTATTTAATACGACTGTAACATTTTACAGTTTTAAAGATACTGATAATTTAATTTTTAAGAGAACAAATTTGACATTTCAACAAATTTTTCTCAAAGTTTTTGGATATAGATAATAAAATGGTTTTTATTCATTAATAAAATATAAATATATTGTGGTTCTGAAAAGAACCGTTTTGTATTGCAAATTTGTCCAATTAATTATGTAAATTACTTGGAGCTTGTATATTTAGTAACAGCTTTTGTTCCTTCACTGACTGCGTGTTTAGCCAATTCACCAGGAAGTAATAGACGAACTGCAGTTTGAATTTCTCTACTGGTAATCGTAGAACGTTTATTGTAGTGTGCTAAACGGGAAGCTTCTGCTGCAATACGTTCAAAAATATCATTAACAAAACTGTTCATGATACTCATGGCTTTACTGGAAATACCGGTGTCAGGATGTACTTGTTTCAAAACTTTGTAGATGTAAATGGCATAACTTTCCTTCCTCTTTCGTCTCTTCTTCTTATCACCTTTAGAAATATTTTTTTGTGCCTTGCCGGCTTTTTTCGCAGCTTTTCCGCTTGTTTTTGGTGGCATATTTACTGTTAAACGGTACCAAAGTATAACGTTAACTGTGTGGTGCCGCCGACTTACAAGGCATATTATAATAAAGTTGCGTTTCTTCAATAGGCTCCACCCACTGCGTTACGGCATGTGCGCTGTACGCTATTGGCTATACTCGTTACTATAAATTTGTTGGTAGATTATAGAAATTTTCATAACGTTTCGTGTAAGAGTAGAGTGTGTTGTCTCTTTTTGTACAACTATATATAAAGAAAAATGTCCGGACGTGGTAAAGGTGGAAAAGTTAAAGGAAAGGCAAAGTCACGATCAAACCGTGCTGGTTTACAATTTCCCGTTGGACGTATTCATCGTCTGTTGAGAAAAGGAAATTATGCTGAACGTGTTGGAGCTGGTGCACCAGTTTATTTGGCTGCTGTCATGGAATATTTAGCTGCTGAAGTACTAGAATTGGCGGGTAATGCTGCTCGTGACAACAAGAAAACTCGTATTATTCCTAGACATTTGCAATTGGCAATTCGTAACGACGAAGAATTAAATAAACTTCTGTCTGGTGTTACAATTGCACAAGGTGGTGTTTTACCAAATATACAAGCTGTTCTTTTACCCAAGAAAACTGAAAAGAAAGCCTAATTTAATACAATATTAATATCATATCAAATAATACTCGGCCCTTTTAAGGGCCACAATCTATATGTGAATATATATATATGATAGAGAAAAGTTATAATTATTTTAATTAAATCGATATATAAACGTTTTGTTTTTTAAGTAAGTATATAAAAATTAAACTGAACTGTGGTTTCGTTTAGATAGACTTGTAGAATAATAGAGAAAACAAAATAAAAACATATTATTAGCATTTAAAAAATAACATATCCAAAATTGGGATGTTCCTTTATTATTCTTCTTAACTAGGATTGATATGAATGAATAAAAGACAAAAAAAAAACAAAAGCTGTTTTAAATTAAATATCTTAACAAACAGTATCTTTCATAAGATGGTCAGTATTATGTGTGTGTGATTTTATAATTTAACAAAAAATAATAATCTAACTTAAAAAAAATTATAATAATTATCCGTTTAATTAATGTATAAAAGTAAAATAGTTTACATTATTGATATAGAATCTTTTAATTTTAATTAAAATTAACTGATTGTAGTAAAAGCCAAAAAGAAAAATAAATCGTTTGTTTGTTTTGTTTAGTTTATGAAATTTTTATCATTGATAAATTTAATTTTTGTGGTTCTGAAAAGAACCGATGTTTTATTTTATTGTTTAACAATATATTTAGATGATAGTTGACAATATTGACGATTATCAAGTTAAATATTTTTAACCTCCAAAACCATACAAAGTACGTCCCTGTCTTTTTAATGCATAAACAACATCCATGGCTGTGACGGTTTTCCTTTTAGCATGTTCTGTATAAGTTACAGCATCTCTGATTACATTTTCCAAAAATACTTTCAGTACTCCTCTGGTTTCTTCATAGATAAGACCAGATATACGTTTGACACCACCTCTACGTGCCAATCTTCTAATGGCAGGTTTGGTAATACCTTGGATATTATCACGTAATACTTTACGGTGACGTTTAGCACCCCCTTTACCAAGACCTTTTCCACCTTTACCTCGGCCTGTCATATTAAATAAAAACGAATTGATTAAAACTGCAAGTAAGATTCGTTACGAACAAACACTGCACGTTGACTGTAGTTTCTCCTTGAGAGTACGGCTTTTTGTTGGCTAAGCTCCACCTCTCGACCAATCAGCGACCAGATCGAGGTGATAAAAGAGCAGACCAAAACAAAATTAAATTCATTCGAACTCTACTATTGTTAGTATCAAGTCGTCGTTGGCGCTGTTCTTATAATTTTTTTTTTTGAATAATTTGTAATAATAATGGCACGTACAAAGCAAACGGCTCGTAAATCAACCGGAGGTAAAGCTCCCAGAAAACAATTAGCTACAAAAGCAGCTCGTAAGAGTGCTCCAGCTACTGGTGGCGTTAAAAAACCACATCGTTACCGTCCCGGAACTGTAGCTCTTCGTGAAATCAGACGTTATCAGAAAAGTACTGAGCTTTTGATCCGAAAATTACCTTTCCAACGTTTAGTGCGAGAAATTGCACAGGATTTTAAAACCGATTTACGTTTCCAAAGTTCCGCTGTAATGGCTCTTCAAGAAGCCAGTGAAGCTTACTTGGTTGGTCTTTTTGAAGATACAAATTTGTGTGCCATCCATGCTAAACGTGTAACTATAATGCCTAAAGACATTCAATTGGCTAGAAGAATTCGTGGAGAACGTGCCTAAACAGGGATTTTTTTTTATATAAATAACAACAACGGTTCTTTTCAGAACCACAAGTATATTTTATTAATTATGATAAAATTTAATAGTTACTTAATTTTTGCAACCTAAACTTCACTAAGTTAAATATATTATAACAGATAATAGTCAGTTGTTTCAGAAAATAAAAGATGTAAAAATAAAAAAAATGTCATTTTTTTGTTGTTTATTCAATTTGTATTATTTGTAGAATATATTTTGGATTATTTATAAAATATTTGAGGATATAATTAATAATTTGTATGCTATTTACTATAAAATTTGTATTATTTATTTATTTATTTATTTATTTCTTTCTTTAATATTTTATTGTTAATTATTTAAAAATTCAGTAATTATATTCTTTTTTTTTGTTTCAATATTTTAATAAAAAAATTATATAATTTTTATACTGTAATAGATCTTGTCATTAATAATAAAATCTAATACAATTTAATTATAATTTTTATCATTTTATATATATATATACGTATATGTTGTGGTTCTTAAAAGAACCGTTGTTGTTGTTAAAAAGAAATAGGTAAATGCTATGTAAATAAACATGAAATTATTTAGAACTTGTATATTTAGTTACAGCTTTTGTTCCTTCACTGACTGCGTGTTTAGCCAATTCACCAGGAAGTAATAGACGAACTGCAGTTTGAATTTCTCTACTGGTAATCGTAGAACGTTTATTGTAATGTGCTAAACGTGAAGCTTCAGCTGCAATACGTTCGAAAATATCATTAACAAAACTGTTCATGATACTCATAGCTTTACTGGAAATACCGGTGTCAGGATGTACTTGTTTCAAAACTTTGTAGATGTAAATGGCATAACTTTCCTTCCTCTTTCGTCTCTTCTTTTTATCTCCTTTAGAAATATTTTTTTGTGCCTTTCCGGCTTTTTTTGCAGCTTTTCCGCTTGTTTTTGGTGGCATATTTACTATTAAACGATACAAAGTATAACGTCAACTAAGCGGTGTCTCTACCTTACGAGGCATATTTATAATAAAGTTCCGTTTCTTCAATAGGCTCCACCCACTGCGTTATGGCATGTGCGCTGTACGCTATTGGCTACACTCGTTAGTATAAATTTGTTGGTACATAGTAAATATTTTCATATCTCTTTGCACCGTGGAGAGTATTCCTCAGTTCTTTTTCTGTCTATCTGTCTGTAACTAAGTGAAAATGTCCGGACGTGGTAAAGGAGGCAAAGTTAAAGGAAAGGCAAAGACACGATCAACTCGTGCTGGTTTACAGTTTCCCGTTGGACGTATTCATCGTCTGTTGAGAAAAGGAAATTATGCTGAACGTGTTGGAGCTGGTGCACCAGTTTATTTGGCTGCTGTCATGGAATATTTAGCTGCTGAAGTACTAGAATTGGCGGGTAATGCTGCTCGTGATAACAAGAAAACTCGTATTATTCCTAGACATTTGCAATTGGCAATTCGTAACGACGAAGAATTAAATAAACTTCTGTCTGGTGTTACAATTGCACAAGGTGGTGTTTTACCAAATATACAAGCTGTTCTTTTACCCAAGAAAACTGAAAAGAAGGCTTAAATTTTTTATTCGTTGTCAAATTAGTAAATACTCGGCCCTTTTCAGGGCCATAATATTATTATTATTTTATAATGTTCGACAAAAAAAAAACTAACACATGTATAATTTATTTATTAATTTGCAAATTTGGAATGCAATTTGAAATTGAATGATAATAAATGTCATTCTAGTCTAATAACGTAAAAAAAAAGTAAACGTATAATAAAATAAATATTTGCTAAAATGATTTGTTGATAAAAAAAAATGTTTTTATATAAAAACAAATATTGTTATATTTTGTTGTGATTTATTGCGTTTCCACTTAGAAAATCTTTAAGAAGCACAATACATATATATATATATATATATATATATATATATATTCATTTTTGTTTTAATATTTAGCTAAATTCGTACAAAAGAAAATCTAATTGAATGATAAATAATTTTTTTTTTTTTACAATTTAAAATTTTTAAAACTTGTATCAAACTTATCAACTTATACGGTTTTTGTTTTATTATTATTATAATTATTATTTTTATTCTATCATTATTAAAATTGAATAATTTTGTGGCCCTCAAAAGGGCCATTTGTTTATAATAACAGTTTATTGAAGGATGATACCACATAAACAACGATGATATATAAATATTTCGTGTTTATTTCTTCTTTTTAGGTGATGCTGCCTTCCTGGCTTTAGGTGAAGTAGGAGTTTTGGCAGTTTTTGGTTTTGGTGCCTTTGGTTTTTTAGTTGGACCTTTAGCTGATTTTTTGGCTTTAATCGGTGATTTTGCAGTTGTAGTCGATGTAGTTTTAGCAGCAGATGGTGTTTTCTTTTCGTCTTTTTTCGGTTTAGCAGCTTTTATTGGTGATTTTTTCGCTTTGATTGATTTCTTAGCCGGTTTAGTTTTATCTCCAGTTGCTAAACTAGATCGTTTTACAGTTGCAGCTTTTTTGGGTTTTGCACCAGAAGCCTTTTTCTTTTCACCAGTGGCACTAGTACTTTTGATCGATCCAGTGGATGCAGCTGATGCAAGTTTAAATGAACCTGATGCACCCTTTCCTTTAGTTTGGACCAGAGATCCTGATACTACAGCAGATTTTAAGTACTTTTTGATGAAAGGCGCAACTTTTTCAGCGTCAACTTTGTAATTTGCTGTTATATATTTTTTGATAGCTTGAAGCGACGATCCACCTCTCTCTTTTAGTCCTTTAATAGCGTTATTGACCATTTCAGATGTAGGTGGATGAGAAGGTTTACTTCTTGGATTTTTATTTTTTTTCTCTTTTTTTGATGAAGAAGAGATCTGAGATGCATTGGCACCGGTCGTTGCAGAAGTTGCCGAATTCTGGTTATCTGTATCGGCCATAGTTATGTATAAATTTTTATTTTTTCACTGAATCACTGAGAATTTATCTCGAATTGTGTTTAAATAAAATGCGCCAAAAATTACACGAACACCGAGTAGTCGGTTAGTGTGGTCGGACCGAAGACTGAATGGTTGCACTTTGAGTTCATGAAACTAAAGTGGCGCTACCACAGAGCGATAGTCATGTTAACATCGTTTTCTTTTTCACCGACCTGAGGTATTTTGAAAAAACCCACATCAACAATAAACTAAGAAAGTCAAATAGAAAGTCCAAATTTTAGTATGCTGCAAAAATTTTAATAGCACACTTGAAAATATTGTCTTGAAATCAGCTCAAAAACTGCTATGTAATGATTCAGCTCGAATGTTCGGATTAAGCCGTTATAATGTTCAATTTCAATAAAACAAATTATTTTTTACATTTATAAATGTAAAAATTCAACTATCTATTTTGATATTGTTATATAATTTTTAATTTATCTACCTAGAATAAAAACTTACGTAAGATTGTAATATACCATGTTCAACCATTATCACACTATTCGAATATCTGTTAAAACGTTGGTTTAGAAAAGAACTTTTTATAATAAACACTAATTTATCCTTAAAAGTAAAATTTATTTAAACAATCTATTTTCTAATAGGTTTTATAATTATTTATCTGTCATCTATGTGATATTTTAATTGCCAATTGTTTTATCTTATATGAAAAAAGTAGGTAAAATAAAGCTAGGCATTTTGTGAAACACAGAAAAAGTTTATTAAACAATACGTTTTTGTAAGGAATTTTCCATCTTCTATGACACTATTTACCGTTTTTACAACTGAAAAATTTCATCCAACATAAAAGATTTCTTTCGTTAAATCATTTTTTAAGCATAATTATTCAACTAACGCTAAATTTTATACAGTTTTATTTCGGTTCGACCTATTCTAGATACTCTTAAAACTTTTTACAAAGTGATTGAACAAGTTAAAATTGATTGTTTATTAATATATGATATTAATTAAAAAGTTATATGTGGAAATCTATAGAAACAATTAGGGTATACAGGGTACACATCTCTATTTTTTTATATATTTTTGTCATCATTCCCTCATACTATACTTCAAAAAGAGACATTTCTTACTAAGGTTTCTATTATTATCAATTATTTTACATATAAAATAACGATTTATCTGATTAATCATACATTTTGACAAAATAATTGTAATGATATTAGCTAAAATTAAACAAGAATTATAAAATACATAAATTAAATAAATTTCAAGCATGTAGCGACATCTATTGGGATTTCTTGTACTTTTGTTTGTATTTTTTTAACTAACTGCAATTTTAAAGAAAATGTTTTTGTTTTTTTACAAGTTATATAACACTATAAGTATTGTACAAATAAAAGTAAACTTTTCCATCTACATCTCTGAAGATGACATCAAATAGGGTCAAAACGTAAAACTTTTCTTTCTAAATCCCTAAAGATAAACTCTTATAGGTTCGAAACGTAAAACTTTTCATCTAAATCCCTGAAGATGAACTTTTATAGGTTCGAAACGTAAAACTTTCCAACTAAATCATTGAAGATGAACTAAAAAAGTTTAAAAAAACAGTTTCAAATATGTTCGAAACGTAAAACTTTTCCATCTAAATCCCTGCAGATGAGCTCAAATAGCGTCAAAACGTAAAACTTTCCATCTAAACCCAAAACGTAGGATAATTTAAAAGAGTCCACTTAGTCGTTTCATTGTTGCTAACCAACAATTTCTAATATCATAAATAGTTTTAATGATTCAAAAATGAACATCAGAAAGAATGAAATTACTTATTTAATACGACTGTAACATTTTACAGTTTTAAAGATACTGATAATTTAATTTTTAAGAGAACAAATTTGACATTTCAACAAATTTTTCTCAAAGTTTTTGGATATAGATAATAAAATGGTTTTTATTCATTAATAAAATATAAATATATTGTGGTTCTGAAAAGAACCGTTTTGTATTGCAAATTTGTCCAATTAATTATGTAAATTACTTGGAGCTTGTATATTTAGTAACAGCTTTTGTTCCTTCACTGACTGCGTGTTTAGCCAATTCACCAGGAAGTAATAGACGAACTGCAGTTTGAATTTCTCTACTGGTAATCGTAGAACGTTTATTGTAGTGTGCTAAACGGGAAGCTTCTGCTGCAATACGTTCAAAAATATCATTAACAAAACTGTTCATGATACTCATGGCTTTACTGGAAATACCGGTGTCAGGATGTACTTGTTTCAAAACTTTGTAGATGTAAATGGCATAACTTTCCTTCCTCTTTCGTCTCTTCTTCTTATCACCTTTAGAAATATTTTTTTGTGCCTTGCCGGCTTTTTTCGCAGCTTTTCCGCTTGTTTTTGGTGGCATATTTACTGTTAAACGGTACCAAAGTATAACGTTAACTGTGTGGTGCCGCCGACTTACAAGGCATATTATAATAAAGTTGCGTTTCTTCAATAGGCTCCACCCACTGCGTTACGGCATGTGCGCTGTACGCTATTGGCTATACTCGTTACTATAAATTTGTTGGTAGATTATAGAAATTTTCATAACGTTTCGTGTAAGAGTAGAGTGTGTTGTCTCTTTTTGTACAACTATATATAAAGAAAAATGTCCGGACGTGGTAAAGGTGGAAAAGTTAAAGGAAAGGCAAAGTCACGATCAAACCGTGCTGGTTTACAATTTCCCGTTGGACGTATTCATCGTCTGTTGAGAAAAGGAAATTATGCTGAACGTGTTGGAGCTGGTGCACCAGTTTATTTGGCTGCTGTCATGGAATATTTAGCTGCTGAAGTACTAGAATTGGCGGGTAATGCTGCTCGTGACAACAAGAAAACTCGTATTATTCCTAGACATTTGCAATTGGCAATTCGTAACGACGAAGAATTAAATAAACTTCTGTCTGGTGTTACAATTGCACAAGGTGGTGTTTTACCAAATATACAAGCTGTTCTTTTACCCAAGAAAACTGAAAAGAAAGCCTAATTTAATACAATATTAATATCATATCAAATAATACTCGGCCCTTTTAAGGGCCACAATCTATATGTGAATATATATATATGATAGAGAAAAGTTATAATTATTTTAATTAAATCGATATATAAACGTTTTGTTTTTTAAGTAAGTATATAAAAATTAAACTGAACTGTGGTTTCGTTTAGATAGACTTGTAGAATAATAGAGAAAACAAAATAAAAACATATTATTAGCATTTAAAAAATAACATATCCAAAATTGGGATGTTCCTTTATTATTCTTCTTAACTAGGATTGATATGAATGAATAAAAGACAAAAAAAAAACAAAAGCTGTTTTAAATTAAATATCTTAACAAACAGTATCTTTCATAAGATGGTCAGTATTATGTGTGTGTGATTTTATAATTTAACAAAAAATAATAATCTAACTTAAAAAAAATTATAATAATTATCCGTTTAATTAATGTATAAAAGTAAAATAGTTTACATTATTGATATAGAATCTTTTAATTTTAATTAAAATTAACTGATTGTAGTAAAAGCCAAAAAGAAAAATAAATCGTTTGTTTGTTTTGTTTAGTTTATGAAATTTTTATCATTGATAAATTTAATTTTTGTGGTTCTGAAAAGAACCGATGTTTTATTTTATTGTTTAACAATATATTTAGATGATAGTTGACAATATTGACGATTATCAAGTTAAATATTTTTAACCTCCAAAACCATACAAAGTACGTCCCTGTCTTTTTAATGCATAAACAACATCCATGGCTGTGACGGTTTTCCTTTTAGCATGTTCTGTATAAGTTACAGCATCTCTGATTACATTTTCCAAAAATACTTTCAGTACTCCTCTGGTTTCTTCATAGATAAGACCAGATATACGTTTGACACCACCTCTACGTGCCAATCTTCTAATGGCAGGTTTGGTAATACCTTGGATATTATCACGTAATACTTTACGGTGACGTTTAGCACCCCCTTTACCAAGACCTTTTCCACCTTTACCTCGGCCTGTCATATTAAATAAAAACGAATTGATTAAAACTGCAAGTAAGATTCGTTACGAACAAACACTGCACGTTGACTGTAGTTTCTCCTTGAGAGTACGGCTTTTTGTTGGCTAAGCTCCACCTCTCGACCAATCAGCGACCAGATCGAGGTGATAAAAGAGCAGACCAAAACAAAATTAAATTCATTCGAACTCTACTATTGTTAGTATTGTAACGTTTTTAACAAATTAAAACACGGGTTCGATTTATTTTTAAGTTGATTTATTTTCTAACGAATAACTACACAAACTATAACACTGCTAAATACTAAATTCACAATTTATTTGCACTATTCGAAAGCTTAAATATTCGCGCTAAACTGGATACTAACTAACTGTCCGCATTCGAATCTGCTTTATTTATATAGCGGCGCCATCTCACGTTCGAGGACCAGAGAATTCGAGAACAGAGTTCTTCATTGTTTTTTGGTACCAGAATATTCGCTGCAGGGGGTGTCCGGTTTATTCGCGATTCTAGAGAGTTCCGGATAACCTAAACATGCACCCAGTGGCGTAGTTTCGTTACACTGCCCCCTCCTTAACTCTGATCGTCCCGATCAGATACTTTGCAGTGCTTTCCAGGTGTATGACGGAAACGACAGTTGGACCCAGCCCGACAGATTCCTTTACCAAAGAAATAACAGTCCACGCTCTTCTGTAGATCTACTTCTTTCGGTTGGTAACAGCAAACTGTTATTGACACTCCGGAACCATAGAAAATTACCTCGATCATGCTCCTTACAATCTTCCAGTCAATTTGTTCCGTTCCATTGCTGATCTTTGGTATCGCCAATTCCTTGATTTCGTAATGACTCATAATTTCCTTCAAGTTACTCAATGCGTGCCAAATGTCCCTGTAGGCCAGTTTTTCATTGGACGCCCTTTTCGTCACCAGATAAAGTATGGACCTGCGGCCATCTTCTAGTCGCAACACTTTGCCTACCCGTGGTTGTCGGTCGAGCAGTTCATCTAAACGTCCAAATTTCTTCTTGAAGACGGACGCTATGCCTCTTTCCATACTAAGATCTTGAGACACACAGTGAGCGATCGACACGTTTTTAGGGACTTTGAAGATGTCTTGCCGAACTTCTGCAGTAACGCCAAACCTAATTTTCTTTCGGTTGATGTAATCGGTAATGAATCTGTCAAAGTCAGGCCGATTCTCTTCGATGCTTGCTTCCTGCGAAACGGCCCTAGCTTCCTCGACATTATTAGAGCCTTCGTAAGGTAAAAGTCGATTTATGTGGACCACTTTCGGCTTTCCTCTAGGCAGTTTTTGAATTCGATAAACTACGTCGTTTATCCTTTTCTTAATCTCATACGGGCCTTCCCATTGTCTCTGCAGCTTGGGACATAAACCCTTGCGTCGCTGTGGGTTGTGAAGCCATACAAGGTCTCCTGTTTCAAATATCCTGTTATTTGACCTGACGTTATATTGATTTTTCATGCGATCGCTAGCAATCTGAATGTTCTTCCGGGCGATGTCATGGATCTGATGCATTTTCAGCTTAAGTTGGTCTGCGTAGCCTTCACCAGCGACGCCCTCTTCTGAAGGTTTGCTGCCAAATTCAAGGTCGCATGGTAGGCGTAATTCACGTCCAAGCATGAGACAGGCAGGTGTCTGCCCGGTGGTTTCATTAACTGCTGATCGGTATGCCATCAGGAACATGGGTAGGTATTGGTCCCAATCTTTCTGGTGCTCCGATACCACTTTCGATAGATGTTTTCCCATCGTTCGATTCATCCTTTCGACCATGCCATCTGACTGAGGATGCAGAGGCGTTGTTCTGGTTTTATGAGCACCTAGCAAACGGCATACATCTTGAAAGAGGCTCGACTCGAAGTTCCTGCCTTGGTCCGAATGAATTTCTAAAGGCACACCAAACCGACTAAAGAACTCTTTGACCAATACTTCCGCAACGGTCGCAGCCTCTTGGTTAGGGATCGCGTAAGCCTCCGTCCACTTCGTAAAATAGTCCATGGCTACCAGAATGTATTTATTTCCATCGTCCGTTTCCGGAAAGGGTCCTGCGACATCTATCGCCACTCTTTCCATTGGACTTCCCACGTTATACTGCCTCATGGGAGCTCGTTTCTTGCCAACGGTTCCATTACTTGCAGCACACAACTCGCACTTCCGGCACCAGCGTCTCACATCATCCTTGCAGTTCACCCAGTAAAATCGCTCGCGAACTTTCTGCAAGGTCTTCGTTATTCCGAAGTGCCCTCCTGACGTACCATCGTGCATTTGACGTAGAATTTCCGGCACTTTGCTTCTTGGTACTACCATCTGCAATCTGGACTCGGTACCATCTTCATTCTCGAAAGTTCGATACAGTACTTCGCTCCGCATCACTAGGCTATCCCATTGGCTCCAATATGATTTAACTTCTGGGCTTTGTGCGCTTACTTCTTGCCAAGGAGGTCTTTCACCGTGACGTTTCCAACCCAACACAATTCTCAAGCATGGATCTTCTTCTTGAGATTTCCGGAGCTCCTGGGGTTGCCAGCTCTCGTTAACGACAGTGGTCCGTCGTATAGGGCAGAGTTTTTCCTCTAATCGCGAACAATGAGTGCAGCTTTCTTTGCACGGTCTTCTTGACAATGCATCAGCGTTGAGATGAGTTTTTCCTGCCCTATGCTCGATATCACAGTCATATTCCTGCATTCGCTCCAACCATCTGGCCACTTGACCCTCGGGGTTTCGGAATTGCATTAGCCACTTTAGAGCTGCGTGGTCGGTTCTCAGTAAAAACTTTCTGCCATAGAGATACTTATGAAAGTGCTCGCAAGCCTTAACCACCCCTAGGAGTTCTCTTCTGGTCACGCAATAATTCCGTTCTGGCTTGGACAAGACTTTACTAAAGTAAGCGATGACTTTTTCCTGTCCATCTTGGATTTGTGATAACACAGCTCCAATGGCAGTATTACTAGCATCCGTATCGAGCACAAATTTTCCGTCGTGCCTAGGATAACTCAAAATCGGGGCGCTGATGAGAGCTTCTTGCAGATGTTCAAAAGCCTTCTGACAATCTTCGTCCCAGCAAAATTCCTTGCCTTCTTCCGTCAGTTTGGTCAATGGTTTGGCGATATGGGCGAATGATTTAACGAACCGCCGATAATAAGTACACAAGCCGAGGAAACTTCTTACCTCATGCTTATCTTTTGGTATGGGCCATTCCTTTATTGCGGCGATCTTCTCAGGGTCCGCTGTTACACCATCATTGGACACAATATGACCCAAATATTTAACTTCTCTTCGAAACAGGTGGCATTTTTTTGGACTCAATTTTAAGTTGGCTTGACGTAGTCGCTGAAGTACCTCTCTCAAATTCCTCGAATGTTCCTCGAACGATCTCCCAATCACGATGACATCATCCAAATAAACCAGGCAAGTTTGCCAAGTTAATCCTCTCAGGACTGCCTCCATCAGTCTCTCGAATGTAGCAGGGGCATTACATAACCCAAAAGGCATGACTGTAAATTGCCAGAGGCCTGACCCTATGGAAAAAGCAGTCTTTTCTCGATCGGCTGGATCCATTTCTACTTGCCAATAGCCACTCTTCAAATCAAGCGTAGAGAACCATCGGGAACCGGAGAGAGTGTCTAGTGTGTCGTCTATTCTGGGCAGGGGATAGCTGTCCTTTTTGGTAAGTGAGTTTAGCTGACGGTAATCAATGCAAAATCTTGTGGAACCATCCTTCTTCTTTACCAATACCACTGGTGAGGTCCATGGACTGTTTGATGGTTCAATCACCCCCTGTTCCTTCATATCTGCGATGATACCCTCAGCCTCTTCTCGTTTGACCCAAGGAAGTCTTCTCGGTTGTTGTCGAATCGGATGAGCATCCCCGGTATTTATTTTATGAGAAACAATGCTTGTCTTGCCCTTGTCTTTGTCATTCAGGGCAAACACATCTTGATATTCCACAAGCATAGCTTTCACCTCTTGTTCTTGTTTCGGGTCTAAATTTGGGCAGTTACTAATGACCGTATCGACAAGTTGTTGAGGAAACTTTGCTCCTGGTGGCTTCGTGATGATCGCAGAACATATCGCTGATACAGGAACACACTGTCCTACCACGGTACCTTTATTCACCTTGATGTGATTCTCTTTTAAATTCATTACTCTCACTGGAATAGTGTCTTTGACCTTTATTAGAGCTTTGGCGATTAATAGGTCTTTGTTGTTGGCTTCTTCAATTATTCTCAGGCTACCGTCCCTACAATACCCATCAAGACTGGTCATTAGGATTTTTTCGCTACGGCCTGGTATTATAATGTCACAAGTAGTTATTAAACGGACAACATCTTCTTGTTCGTCATGGAAGGGGAGCTCTTCTTCGCCGACCCTAAGAGAGCCATTTTTGACATCTACTATGGCCCCCAGTTTTTTTAAAAGATCCATACCGAGGATGAACTGGTCTGCTATCTCGGCTACTAATACTCGATGTCTAACACTGGTCTTTCCTAGCTTTATGAGCATATTGGCTTCTCCATACGTCTTTATTATCTCGCCCGTAGCCGTTCTCAACCTTACTGGTGTCGGCGATAATAGAGATTGCTCTTCCACCAACTCTGGTCTTGTAATGGTTTTTGTTGCTCCCGTGTCTATTAACATAGAAGTGTTCCTCTCGTTTGCAAGTCCGTCGATGTACAAACTGGGGACTCCACCAGAAGATGTTACGTTGACCGTGACTACAGGGGCTTTACTCTCCAGGGTCGACGCTCGCCCCTTCATGTCGACCCGCTTTAGTTTTCCGACGGCTGTTTCTTGCAATTGCGGCGTAGGTGACCGAACTCGCCGCAATTCCAGCACCTTGGTTCCCGTCTCGTCTCCATTTTGTCTTTACGAATAATTCTTCTTACCAGTTCTTCGAGGCTTTCAGTCTCCGATTCTTCTCCAATCGTTCTTAAACGGTGACCCCGCGAAGTTTGGCTCGCCGTTTCATGTTCTAGCGCTATAGCGAGAGCTTCATCTAGTAGCTTCGGTCGAGCCAGTTTCAAAGCTTTCTGTAAATCGTTGTCCCTCAAGCCATTTACAAAAGTGTCGACTGCTATTTCTTCCAGAAAACTATCGGGCGCTATAGGATATGCCAACCGGACCATACGCGCGATGTCCGCCTCAAATTCTTGCAAGTTCTCGGTTGCGCGTTGATTTCGGGTGCGCAATTGGGCTTTATAAACTTGCTGTAAGTGGCTATCTCCGTAGCGGTTTTCCAATCTGGAGAAAAGCGTCTGATAGCAGTACTCTTGATCTTTTGGTATTGATCTCAAAATATCTGCGGCGTCACCTCGCAGAGCAGCTGTCAATGATATGGCTTTTTGTTGTTCTGTCCATCGATTGGCCATTGCGATTGCTTCGAACTGTTTGACATACGTGGACCAGGACGATTTACCGTCGAAATTCGGCAGTTTGAATTTCATACCGCCGCCACATTCCTCGTATACTAATTCTTTCTTGTCTGTAGTTTCAATAACTTTTACGTCCTGTTCGGCGATGTTAGTGTTGGTGACCATGTTTTCTAATTGTCTGATTTTGTTTTCTAAGCATTCGAACTTTTCTTCGACTTGTTCAATCTTTTCTTCGACTTGTCCAAACTTTTCTTCGACTTGTTTAAATTTATGGTCAACCGTTTTAACAACTTCTTCTAGCTTTCCTTCAACCTTCTTAGCATTTTCCTCCATCTTTCCTTCAAATTTCTTAGCATTTTCCTCCATCTTTTCTTCAACTTTCTTAGCATTTTCCTCCATCTTTTCTTCAACTTTCTTAGCATTTTCCTCCATTTTCGCCAAGAGTGATTCTTCGGTGGAAGGGAATTCGAAAGTTTCTGGGTCAAGTCCCTCTTGGGTTAATGCTTCCCTCAATTTTTGCACAAGGGTGGCTTTGGTGCCCGCAGTGTCTTTATCACGTTCTTCTAGTTGTTCTTTTAACTGTTTAACCGTTAACTGTGTTAATTTCATTTCGAATTATCTTAATTAGCACTTCGAAAAAGAACTGTCCAAAATGTCTAAAAGTCAATACCGAAACCGGAAAAAGTTTTATCACAAAATTATCAAAACTGCACTCGAGAAGTCCACTAATTAAATTAAAATATCCCACTTCTGACACCAATTGTAACGTTTTTAACAAATTAAAACACGGGTTCGATTTATTTTTAAGTTGATTTATTTTCTAACGAATAACTACACAAACTATAACACTGCTAAATACTAAATTCACAATTTATTTGCACTATTCGAAAGCTTAAATATTCGCGCTAAACTGGATACTAACTAACTGTCCGCATTCGAATCTGCTTTATTTATATAGCGGCGCCATCTCACGTTCGAGGACCAGAGAATTCGAGAACAGAGTTCTTCATTGTTTTTTGGTACCAGAATATTCGCTGCAGGGGGTGTCCGGTTTATTCGCGATTCTAGAGAGTTCCGGATAACCTAAACATGCACCCAGTGGCGTAGTTTCGTTACAGTATCAAGTCGTCGTTGGCGCTGTTCTTATAATTTTTTTTTTTGAATAATTTGTAATAATAATGGCACGTACAAAGCAAACGGCTCGTAAATCAACCGGAGGTAAAGCTCCCAGAAAACAATTAGCTACAAAAGCAGCTCGTAAGAGTGCTCCAGCTACTGGTGGCGTTAAAAAACCACATCGTTACCGTCCCGGAACTGTAGCTCTTCGTGAAATCAGACGTTATCAGAAAAGTACTGAGCTTTTGATCCGAAAATTACCTTTCCAACGTTTAGTGCGAGAAATTGCACAGGATTTTAAAACCGATTTACGTTTCCAAAGTTCCGCTGTAATGGCTCTTCAAGAAGCCAGTGAAGCTTACTTGGTTGGTCTTTTTGAAGATACAAATTTGTGTGCCATCCATGCTAAACGTGTAACTATAATGCCTAAAGACATTCAATTGGCTAGAAGAATTCGTGGAGAACGTGCCTAAACAGGGATTTTTTTTTATATAAATAACAACAACGGTTCTTTTCAGAACCACAAGTATATTTTATTAATTATGATAAAATTTAATAGTTACTTAATTTTTGCAACCTAAACTTCACTAAGTTAAATATATTATAACAGATAATAGTCAGTTGTTTCAGAAAATAAAAGATGTAAAAATAAAAAAAATGTCATTTTTTTGTTGTTTATTCAATTTGTATTATTTGTAGAATATATTTTGGATTATTTATAAAATATTTGAGGATATAATTAATAATTTGTATGCTATTTACTATAAAATTTGTATTATTTATTTATTTATTTATTTATTTCTTTCTTTAATATTTTATTGTTAATTATTTAAAAATTCAGTAATTATATTCTTTTTTTTTGTTTCAATATTTTAATAAAAAAATTATATAATTTTTATACTGTAATAGATCTTGTCATTAATAATAAAATCTAATACAATTTAATTATAATTTTTATCATTTTATATATATATATACGTATATGTTGTGGTTCTTAAAAGAACCGTTGTTGTTGTTAAAAAGAAATAGGTAAATGCTATGTAAATAAACATGAAATTATTTAGAACTTGTATATTTAGTTACAGCTTTTGTTCCTTCACTGACTGCGTGTTTAGCCAATTCACCAGGAAGTAATAGACGAACTGCAGTTTGAATTTCTCTACTGGTAATCGTAGAACGTTTATTGTAATGTGCTAAACGTGAAGCTTCAGCTGCAATACGTTCGAAAATATCATTAACAAAACTGTTCATGATACTCATAGCTTTACTGGAAATACCGGTGTCAGGATGTACTTGTTTCAAAACTTTGTAGATGTAAATGGCATAACTTTCCTTCCTCTTTCGTCTCTTCTTTTTATCTCCTTTAGAAATATTTTTTTGTGCCTTTCCGGCTTTTTTTGCAGCTTTTCCGCTTGTTTTTGGTGGCATATTTACTATTAAACGATACAAAGTATAACGTCAACTAAGCGGTGTCTCTACCTTACGAGGCATATTTATAATAAAGTTCCGTTTCTTCAATAGGCTCCACCCACTGCGTTATGGCATGTGCGCTGTACGCTATTGGCTACACTCGTTAGTATAAATTTGTTGGTACATAGTAAATATTTTCATATCTCTTTGCACCGTGGAGAGTATTCCTCAGTTCTTTTTCTGTCTATCTGTCTGTAACTAAGTGAAAATGTCCGGACGTGGTAAAGGAGGCAAAGTTAAAGGAAAGGCAAAGACACGATCAACTCGTGCTGGTTTACAGTTTCCCGTTGGACGTATTCATCGTCTGTTGAGAAAAGGAAATTATGCTGAACGTGTTGGAGCTGGTGCACCAGTTTATTTGGCTGCTGTCATGGAATATTTAGCTGCTGAAGTACTAGAATTGGCGGGTAATGCTGCTCGTGATAACAAGAAAACTCGTATTATTCCTAGACATTTGCAATTGGCAATTCGTAACGACGAAGAATTAAATAAACTTCTGTCTGGTGTTACAATTGCACAAGGTGGTGTTTTACCAAATATACAAGCTGTTCTTTTACCCAAGAAAACTGAAAAGAAGGCTTAAATTTTTTATTCGTTGTCAAATTAGTAAATACTCGGCCCTTTTCAGGGCCATAATATTATTATTATTTTATAATGTTCGACAAAAAAAAAACTAACACATGTATAATTTATTTATTAATTTGCAAATTTGGAATGCAATTTGAAATTGAATGATAATAAATGTCATTCTAGTCTAATAACGTAAAAAAAAAGTAAACGTATAATAAAATAAATATTTGCTAAAATGATTTGTTGATAAAAAAAAATGTTTTTATATAAAAACAAATATTGTTATATTTTGTTGTGATTTATTGCGTTTCCACTTAGAAAATCTTTAAGAAGCACAATACATATATATATATATATATATATATATATATATATTCATTTTTGTTTTAATATTTAGCTAAATTCGTACAAAAGAAAATCTAATTGAATGATAAATAATTTTTTTTTTTTTACAATTTAAAATTTTTAAAACTTGTATCAAACTTATCAACTTATACGGTTTTTGTTTTATTATTATTATAATTATTATTTTTATTCTATCATTATTAAAATTGAATAATTTTGTGGCCCTCAAAAGGGCCATTTGTTTATAATAACAGTTTATTGAAGGATGATACCACATAAACAACGATGATATATAAATATTTCGTGTTTATTTCTTCTTTTTAGGTGATGCTGCCTTCCTGGCTTTAGGTGAAGTAGGAGTTTTGGCAGTTTTTGGTTTTGGTGCCTTTGGTTTTTTAGTTGGACCTTTAGCTGATTTTTTGGCTTTAATCGGTGATTTTGCAGTTGTAGTCGATGTAGTTTTAGCAGCAGATGGTGTTTTCTTTTCGTCTTTTTTCGGTTTAGCAGCTTTTATTGGTGATTTTTTCGCTTTGATTGATTTCTTAGCCGGTTTAGTTTTATCTCCAGTTGCTAAACTAGATCGTTTTACAGTTGCAGCTTTTTTGGGTTTTGCACCAGAAGCCTTTTTCTTTTCACCAGTGGCACTAGTACTTTTGATCGATCCAGTGGATGCAGCTGATGCAAGTTTAAATGAACCTGATGCACCCTTTCCTTTAGTTTGGACCAGAGATCCTGATACTACAGCAGATTTTAAGTACTTTTTGATGAAAGGCGCAACTTTTTCAGCGTCAACTTTGTAATTTGCTGTTATATATTTTTTGATAGCTTGAAGCGACGATCCACCTCTCTCTTTTAGTCCTTTAATAGCGTTATTGACCATTTCAGATGTAGGTGGATGAGAAGGTTTACTTCTTGGATTTTTATTTTTTTTCTCTTTTTTTGATGAAGAAGAGATCTGAGATGCATTGGCACCGGTCGTTGCAGAAGTTGCCGAATTCTGGTTATCTGTATCGGCCATAGTTATGTATAAATTTTTATTTTTTCACTGAATCACTGAGAATTTATCTCGAATTGTGTTTAAATAAAATGCGCCAAAAATTACACGAACACCGAGTAGTCGGTTAGTGTGGTCGGACCGAAGACTGAATGGTTGCACTTTGAGTTCATGAAACTAAAGTGGCGCTACCACAGAGCGATAGTCATGTTAACATCGTTTTCTTTTTCACCGACCTGAGGTATTTTGAAAAAACCCACATCAACAATAAACTAAGAAAGTCAAATAGAAAGTCCAAATTTTAGTATGCTGCAAAAATTTTAATAGCACACTTGAAAATATTGTCTTGAAATCAGCTCAAAAACTGCTATGTAATGATTCAGCTCGAATGTTCGGATTAAGCCGTTATAATGTTCAATTTCAATAAAACAAATTATTTTTTACATTTATAAATGTAAAAATTCAACTATCTATTTTGATATTGTTATATAATTTTTAATTTATCTACCTAGAATAAAAACTTACGTAAGATTGTAATATACCATGTTCAACCATTATCACACTATTCGAATATCTGTTAAAACGTTGGTTTAGAAAAGAACTTTTTATAATAAACACTAATTTATCCTTAAAAGTAAAATTTATTTAAACAATCTATTTTCTAATAGGTTTTATAATTATTTATCTGTCATCTATGTGATATTTTAATTGCCAATTGTTTTATCTTATATGAAAAAAGTAGGTAAAATAAAGCTAGGCATTTTGTGAAACACAGAAAAAGTTTATTAAACAATACGTTTTTGTAAGGAATTTTCCATCTTCTATGACACTATTTACCGTTTTTACAACTGAAAAATTTCATCCAACATAAAAGATTTCTTTCGTTAAATCATTTTTTAAGCATAATTATTCAACTAACGCTAAATTTTATACAGTTTTATTTCGGTTCGACCTATTCTAGATACTCTTAAAACTTTTTACAAAGTGATTGAACAAGTTAAAATTGATTGTTTATTAATATATGATATTAATTAAAAAGTTATATGTGGAAATCTATAGAAACAATTAGGGTATACAGGGTACACATCTCTATTTTTTTATATATTTTTGTCATCATTCCCTCATACTATACTTCAAAAAGAGACATTTCTTACTAAGGTTTCTATTATTATCAATTATTTTACATATAAAATAACGATTTATCTGATTAATCATACATTTTGACAAAATAATTGTAATGATATTAGCTAAAATTAAACAAGAATTATAAAATACATAAATTAAATAAATTTCAAGCATGTAGCGACATCTATTGGGATTTCTTGTACTTTTGTTTGTATTTTTTTAACTAACTGCAATTTTAAAGAAAATGTTTTTGTTTTTTTACAAGTTATATAACACTATAAGTATTGTACAAATAAAAGTAAACTTTTCCATCTACATCTCTGAAGATGACATCAAATAGGGTCAAAACGTAAAACTTTTCTTTCTAAATCCCTAAAGATAAACTTTTATAGGTTCGAAACGTAAAACTTTTCATCTAAATCCCTGAAGATGAACTTTTATAGGTTCGAAACGTAAAACTTTCCAACTAAATCATTGAAGATGAACTAAAAAAGTTTAAAAAAACAGTTTCAAATATGTTCGAAACGTAAAACTTTTCCATCTAAATCCCTGCAGATGAGCTCAAATAGCGTCAAAACGTAAAACTTTCCATCTAAACCCAAAACGTAGGATAATTTAAAAGAGTCCACTTAGTCGTTTCATTGTTGCTAACCAACAATTTCTAATATCATAAATAGTTTTAATGATTCAAAAATGAACATCAGAAAGAATGAAATTACTTATTTAATACGACTGTAACATTTTACAGTTTTAAAGATACTGATAATTTAATTTTTAAGAGAACAAATTTGACATTTCAACAAATTTTTCTCAAAGTTTTTGGATATAGATAATAAAATGGTTTTTATTCATTAATAAAATATAAATATATTGTGGTTCTGAAAAGAACCGTTTTGTATTGCAAATTTGTCCAATTAATTATGTAAATTACTTGGAGCTTGTATATTTAGTAACAGCTTTTGTTCCTTCACTGACTGCGTGTTTAGCCAATTCACCAGGAAGTAATAGACGAACTGCAGTTTGAATTTCTCTACTGGTAATCGTAGAACGTTTATTGTAGTGTGCTAAACGGGAAGCTTCTGCTGCAATACGTTCAAAAATATCATTAACAAAACTGTTCATGATACTCATGGCTTTACTGGAAATACCGGTGTCAGGATGTACTTGTTTCAAAACTTTGTAGATGTAAATGGCATAACTTTCCTTCCTCTTTCGTCTCTTCTTCTTATCACCTTTAGAAATATTTTTTTGTGCCTTGCCGGCTTTTTTCGCAGCTTTTCCGCTTGTTTTTGGTGGCATATTTACTGTTAAACGGTACCAAAGTATAACGTTAACTGTGTGGTGCCGCCGACTTACAAGGCATATTATAATAAAGTTGCGTTTCTTCAATAGGCTCCACCCACTGCGTTACGGCATGTGCGCTGTACGCTATTGGCTATACTCGTTACTATAAATTTGTTGGTAGATTATAGAAATTTTCATAACGTTTCGTGTAAGAGTAGAGTGTGTTGTCTCTTTTTGTACAACTATATATAAAGAAAAATGTCCGGACGTGGTAAAGGTGGAAAAGTTAAAGGAAAGGCAAAGTCACGATCAAACCGTGCTGGTTTACAATTTCCCGTTGGACGTATTCATCGTCTGTTGAGAAAAGGAAATTATGCTGAACGTGTTGGAGCTGGTGCACCAGTTTATTTGGCTGCTGTCATGGAATATTTAGCTGCTGAAGTACTAGAATTGGCGGGTAATGCTGCTCGTGACAACAAGAAAACTCGTATTATTCCTAGACATTTGCAATTGGCAATTCGTAACGACGAAGAATTAAATAAACTTCTGTCTGGTGTTACAATTGCACAAGGTGGTGTTTTACCAAATATACAAGCTGTTCTTTTACCCAAGAAAACTGAAAAGAAAGCCTAATTTAATACAATATTAATATCATATCAAATAATACTCGGCCCTTTTAAGGGCCACAATCTATATGTGAATATATATATATGATAGAGAAAAGTTATAATTATTTTAATTAAATCGATATATAAACGTTTTGTTTTTTAAGTAAGTATATAAAAATTAAACTGAACTGTGGTTTCGTTTAGATAGACTTGTAGAATAATAGAGAAAACAAAATAAAAACATATTATTAGCATTTAAAAAATAACATATCCAAAATTGGGATGTTCCTTTATTATTCTTCTTAACTAGGATTGATATGAATGAATAAAAGACAAAAAAAAAACAAAAGCTGTTTTAAATTAAATATCTTAACAAACAGTATCTTTCATAAGATGGTCAGTATTATGTGTGTGTGATTTTATAATTTAACAAAAAATAATAATCTAACTTAAAAAAAATTATAATAATTATCCGTTTAATTAATGTATAAAAGTAAAATAGTTTACATTATTGATATAGAATCTTTTAATTTTAATTAAAATTAACTGATTGTAGTAAAAGCCAAAAAGAAAAATAAATCGTTTGTTTGTTTTGTTTAGTTTATGAAATTTTTATCATTGATAAATTTAATTTTTGTGGTTCTGAAAAGAACCGATGTTTTATTTTATTGTTTAACAATATATTTAGATGATAGTTGACAATATTGACGATTATCAAGTTAAATATTTTTAACCTCCAAAACCATACAAAGTACGTCCCTGTCTTTTTAATGCATAAACAACATCCATGGCTGTGACGGTTTTCCTTTTAGCATGTTCTGTATAAGTTACAGCATCTCTGATTACATTTTCCAAAAATACTTTCAGTACTCCTCTGGTTTCTTCATAGATAAGACCAGATATACGTTTGACACCACCTCTACGTGCCAATCTTCTAATGGCAGGTTTGGTAATACCTTGGATATTATCACGTAATACTTTACGGTGACGTTTAGCACCCCCTTTACCAAGACCTTTTCCACCTTTACCTCGGCCTGTCATATTAAATAAAAACGAATTGATTAAAACTGCAAGTAAGATTCGTTACGAACAAACACTGCACGTTGACTGTAGTTTCTCCTTGAGAGTACGGCTTTTTGTTGGCTAAGCTCCACCTCTCGACCAATCAGCGACCAGATCGAGGTGATAAAAGAGCAGACCAAAACAAAATTAAATTCATTCGAACTCTACTATTGTTAGTATCAAGTCGTCGTTGGCGCTGTTCTTATAATTTTTTTTTTTGAATAATTTGTAATAATAATGGCACGTACAAAGCAAACGGCTCGTAAATCAACCGGAGGTAAAGCTCCCAGAAAACAATTAGCTACAAAAGCAGCTCGTAAGAGTGCTCCAGCTACTGGTGGCGTTAAAAAACCACATCGTTACCGTCCCGGAACTGTAGCTCTTCGTGAAATCAGACGTTATCAGAAAAGTACTGAGCTTTTGATCCGAAAATTACCTTTCCAACGTTTAGTGCGAGAAATTGCACAGGATTTTAAAACCGATTTACGTTTCCAAAGTTCCGCTGTAATGGCTCTTCAAGAAGCCAGTGAAGCTTACTTGGTTGGTCTTTTTGAAGATACAAATTTGTGTGCCATCCATGCTAAACGTGTAACTATAATGCCTAAAGACATTCAATTGGCTAGAAGAATTCGTGGAGAACGTGCCTAAACAGGGATTTTTTTTTATATAAATAACAACAACGGTTCTTTTCAGAACCACAAGTATATTTTATTAATTATGATAAAATTTAATAGTTACTTAATTTTTGCAACCTAAACTTCACTAAGTTAAATATATTATAACAGATAATAGTCAGTTGTTTCAGAAAATAAAAGATGTAAAAATAAAAAAAATGTCATTTTTTTGTTGTTTATTCAATTTGTATTATTTGTAGAATATATTTTGGATTATTTATAAAATATTTGAGGATATAATTAATAATTTGTATGCTATTTACTATAAAATTTGTATTATTTATTTATTTATTTATTTATTTCTTTCTTTAATATTTTATTGTTAATTATTTAAAAATTCAGTAATTATATTCTTTTTTTTTGTTTCAATATTTTAATAAAAAAATTATATAATTTTTATACTGTAATAGATCTTGTCATTAATAATAAAATCTAATACAATTTAATTATAATTTTTATCATTTTATATATATATATACGTATATGTTGTGGTTCTTAAAAGAACCGTTGTTGTTGTTAAAAAGAAATAGGTAAATGCTATGTAAATAAACATGAAATTATTTAGAACTTGTATATTTAGTTACAGCTTTTGTTCCTTCACTGACTGCGTGTTTAGCCAATTCACCAGGAAGTAATAGACGAACTGCAGTTTGAATTTCTCTACTGGTAATCGTAGAACGTTTATTGTAATGTGCTAAACGTGAAGCTTCAGCTGCAATACGTTCGAAAATATCATTAACAAAACTGTTCATGATACTCATAGCTTTACTGGAAATACCGGTGTCAGGATGTACTTGTTTCAAAACTTTGTAGATGTAAATGGCATAACTTTCCTTCCTCTTTCGTCTCTTCTTTTTATCTCCTTTAGAAATATTTTTTTGTGCCTTTCCGGCTTTTTTTGCAGCTTTTCCGCTTGTTTTTGGTGGCATATTTACTATTAAACGATACAAAGTATAACGTCAACTAAGCGGTGTCTCTACCTTACGAGGCATATTTATAATAAAGTTCCGTTTCTTCAATAGGCTCCACCCACTGCGTTATGGCATGTGCGCTGTACGCTATTGGCTACACTCGTTAGTATAAATTTGTTGGTACATAGTAAATATTTTCATATCTCTTTGCACCGTGGAGAGTATTCCTCAGTTCTTTTTCTGTCTATCTGTCTGTAACTAAGTGAAAATGTCCGGACGTGGTAAAGGAGGCAAAGTTAAAGGAAAGGCAAAGACACGATCAACTCGTGCTGGTTTACAGTTTCCCGTTGGACGTATTCATCGTCTGTTGAGAAAAGGAAATTATGCTGAACGTGTTGGAGCTGGTGCACCAGTTTATTTGGCTGCTGTCATGGAATATTTAGCTGCTGAAGTACTAGAATTGGCGGGTAATGCTGCTCGTGATAACAAGAAAACTCGTATTATTCCTAGACATTTGCAATTGGCAATTCGTAACGACGAAGAATTAAATAAACTTCTGTCTGGTGTTACAATTGCACAAGGTGGTGTTTTACCAAATATACAAGCTGTTCTTTTACCCAAGAAAACTGAAAAGAAGGCTTAAATTTTTTATTCGTTGTCAAATTAGTAAATACTCGGCCCTTTTCAGGGCCATAATATTATTATTATTTTATAATGTTCGACAAAAAAAAAACTAACACATGTATAATTTATTTATTAATTTGCAAATTTGGAATGCAATTTGAAATTGAATGATAATAAATGTCATTCTAGTCTAATAACGTAAAAAAAAAGTAAACGTATAATAAAATAAATATTTGCTAAAATGATTTGTTGATAAAAAAAAATGTTTTTATATAAAAACAAATATTGTTATATTTTGTTGTGATTTATTGCGTTTCCACTTAGAAAATCTTTAAGAAGCACAATACATATATATATATATATATATATATATATATATTCATTTTTGTTTTAATATTTAGCTAAATTCGTACAAAAGAAAATCTAATTGAATGATAAATAATTTTTTTTTTTTACAATTTAAAATTTTTAAAACTTGTATCAAACTTATCAACTTATACGGTTTTTGTTTTATTATTATTATAATTATTATTTTTATTCTATCATTATTAAAATTGAATAATTTTGTGGCCCTCAAAAGGGCCATTTGTTTATAATAACAGTTTATTGAAGGATGATACCACATAAACAACGATGATATATAAATATTTCGTGTTTATTTCTTCTTTTTAGGTGATGCTGCCTTCCTGGCTTTAGGTGAAGTAGGAGTTTTGGCAGTTTTTGGTTTTGGTGCCTTTGGTTTTTTAGTTGGACCTTTAGCTGATTTTTTGGCTTTAATCGGTGATTTTGCAGTTGTAGTCGATGTAGTTTTAGCAGCAGATGGTGTTTTCTTTTCGTCTTTTTTCGGTTTAGCAGCTTTTATTGGTGATTTTTTCGCTTTGATTGATTTCTTAGCCGGTTTAGTTTTATCTCCAGTTGCTAAACTAGATCGTTTTACAGTTGCAGCTTTTTTGGGTTTTGCACCAGAAGCCTTTTTCTTTTCACCAGTGGCACTAGTACTTTTGATCGATCCAGTGGATGCAGCTGATGCAAGTTTAAATGAACCTGATGCACCCTTTCCTTTAGTTTGGACCAGAGATCCTGATACTACAGCAGATTTTAAGTACTTTTTGATGAAAGGCGCAACTTTTTCAGCGTCAACTTTGTAATTTGCTGTTATATATTTTTTGATAGCTTGAAGCGACGATCCACCTCTCTCTTTTAGTCCTTTAATAGCGTTATTGACCATTTCAGATGTAGGTGGATGAGAAGGTTTACTTCTTGGATTTTTATTTTTTTTCTCTTTTTTTGATGAAGAAGAGATCTGAGATGCATTGGCACCGGTCGTTGCAGAAGTTGCCGAATTCTGGTTATCTGTATCGGCCATAGTTATGTATAAATTTTTATTTTTTCACTGAATCACTGAGAATTTATCTCGAATTGTGTTTAAATAAAATGCGCCAAAAATTACACGAACACCGAGTAGTCGGTTAGTGTGGTCGGACCGAAGACTGAATGGTTGCACTTTGAGTTCATGAAACTAAAGTGGCGCTACCACAGAGCGATAGTCATGTTAACATCGTTTTCTTTTTCACCGACCTGAGGTATTTTGAAAAAACCCACATCAACAATAAACTAAGAAAGTCAAATAGAAAGTCCAAATTTTAGTATGCTGCAAAAATTTTAATAGCACACTTGAAAATATTGTCTTGAAATCAGCTCAAAAACTGCTATGTAATGATTCAGCTCGAATGTTCGGATTAAGCCGTTATAATGTTCAATTTCAATAAAACAAATTATTTTTTACATTTATAAATGTAAAAATTCAACTATCTATTTTGATATTGTTATATAATTTTTAATTTATCTACCTAGAATAAAAACTTACGTAAGATTGTAATATACCATGTTCAACCATTATCACACTATTCGAATATCTGTTAAAACGTTGGTTTAGAAAAGAACTTTTTATAATAAACACTAATTTATCCTTAAAAGTAAAATTTATTTAAACAATCTATTTTCTAATAGGTTTTATAATTATTTATCTGTCATCTATGTGATATTTTAATTGCCAATTGTTTTATCTTATATGAAAAAAGTAGGTAAAATAAAGCTAGGCATTTTGTGAAACACAGAAAAAGTTTATTAAACAATACGTTTTTGTAAGGAATTTTCCATCTTCTATGACACTATTTACCGTTTTTACAACTGAAAAATTTCATCCAACATAAAAGATTTCTTTCGTTAAATCATTTTTTAAGCATAATTATTCAACTAACGCTAAATTTTATACAGTTTTATTTCGGTTCGACCTATTCTAGATACTCTTAAAACTTTTTACAAAGTGATTGAACAAGTTAAAATTGATTGTTTATTAATATATGATATTAATTAAAAAGTTATATGTGGAAATCTATAGAAACAATTAGGGTATACAGGGTACACATCTCTATTTTTTTATATATTTTTGTCATCATTCCCTCATACTATACTTCAAAAAGAGACATTTCTTACTAAGGTTTCTATTATTATCAATTATTTTACATATAAAATAACGATTTATCTGATTAATCATACATTTTGACAAAATAATTGTAATGATATTAGCTAAAATTAAACAAGAATTATAAAATACATAAATTAAATAAATTTCAAGCATGTAGCGACATCTATTGGGATTTCTTGTACTTTTGTTTGTATTTTTTTAACTAACTGCAATTTTAAAGAAAATGTTTTTGTTTTTTTACAAGTTATATAACACTATAAGTATTGTACAAATAAAAGTAAACTTTTCCATCTACATCTCTGAAGATGACATCAAATAGGGTCAAAACGTAAAACTTTTCTTTCTAAATCCCTAAAGATAAACTCTTATAGGTTCGAAACGTAAAACTTTTCATCTAAATCCCTGAAGATGAACTTTTATAGGTTCGAAACGTAAAACTTTCCAACTAAATCATTGAAGATGAACTAAAAAAGTTTAAAAAAACAGTTTCAAATATGTTCGAAACGTAAAACTTTTCCATCTAAATCCCTGCAGATGAGCTCAAATAGCGTCAAAACGTAAAACTTTCCATCTAAACCCAAAACGTAGGATAATTTAAAAGAGTCCACTTAGTCGTTTCATTGTTGCTAACCAACAATTTCTAATATCATAAATAGTTTTAATGATTCAAAAATGAACATCAGAAAGAATGAAATTACTTATTTAATACGACTGTAACATTTTACAGTTTTAAAGATACTGATAATTTAATTTTTAAGAGAACAAATTTGACATTTCAACAAATTTTTCTCAAAGTTTTTGGATATAGATAATAAAATGGTTTTTATTCATTAATAAAATATAAATATATTGTGGTTCTGAAAAGAACCGTTTTGTATTGCAAATTTGTCCAATTAATTATGTAAATTACTTGGAGCTTGTATATTTAGTAACAGCTTTTGTTCCTTCACTGACTGCGTGTTTAGCCAATTCACCAGGAAGTAATAGACGAACTGCAGTTTGAATTTCTCTACTGGTAATCGTAGAACGTTTATTGTAGTGTGCTAAACGGGAAGCTTCTGCTGCAATACGTTCAAAAATATCATTAACAAAACTGTTCATGATACTCATGGCTTTACTGGAAATACCGGTGTCAGGATGTACTTGTTTCAAAACTTTGTAGATGTAAATGGCATAACTTTCCTTCCTCTTTCGTCTCTTCTTCTTATCACCTTTAGAAATATTTTTTTGTGCCTTGCCGGCTTTTTTCGCAGCTTTTCCGCTTGTTTTTGGTGGCATATTTACTGTTAAACGGTACCAAAGTATAACGTTAACTGTGTGGTGCCGCACACACACACACACACGCGCGATGAGCCCCGAGATGAAGAGCATGTCATCCTGACAACAAATTTTGTTGACTGGAGGGCATGCTCTCCTCCTCCTTCCACCACCCCCCCTCAGCCTGAGGGGGCCTCAACTCCTGTTTCCCCATCTTGGCATTGGGGTTTCGGTTTGTCATGTCCGTTCCAGCTAGAGCAGTGCTGCGCACTATATTTCTTTTGTCTTCTTTTGTGTGTGTCTTCTGGTGTGTGTGTGTGCGGCTAAAAGCCTGTCCTCTTGTGCTCTATATTATTTCTCCTGTGTGTCCAACAATTTTTTTTTTTTTTTTTTTTTTTTTTTTTTTTTTTTTTTTTTTTTTTTTTTTTTTTTTTTTTTTTTTTTGGTTTTGTCTGTCTGTTTTGTTCGTATTACTTACCTCGCGTTACTGTCTCAGTTGCATCCTAGGTCTTTTGTGTTTCCAGACTCCATCGTCTCCGTCGTATTCGGTTAGTTCTCTCAGTTCCCTGTTTGGGTGTGTCCTCATTCTTTGGAAGTTCCTTTCAGCTTTTTCAATCATTAGATCCATCAGCCTTCTTTGTTCTAGATCGTCGTAGATTGTTTGGTTGCTTACGAACCATGGAGCATTTACTGCTTGTCTTAACGTTATGTTTTGTTGTGCCTGTAGTCTGTCTTTGGTAGATTTGCATGTGTGTCCCCATGCTAGTGATGCGTAAGTCATTATTGGCAGGATAATTGCGTTTATTAGTCTTAATTTTGTTCTTAGCATCAGTTTACTTTTTCTACCTATTAGGCATCTGAGTCTGTTTCTCGCTGCTTTTACTTTGTTAATAGTGTTATCTACGTGTTCTTTAAATCTTAGTCCTTGATCTAGTGTTACTCCTAAGTATTTTGCTGTTCTGGTCCATTGAATGTTTTGTGTACCAAGATTTATTTCTTCATAAGGATGGTGTCGTCTTCTCTTGAAGAGTATTGCCTTTGTTTTATCTTCATTTGCTTGGATTTTCCATTTTATGCACCATTCTTCAAATTCATCCATTGCTGTTTGTAGATAGCGAGTTATGAGTCTTGGTTGGGTGCTTCTTGCTGTGATAGCAGTGTCATCGGCATATAAAGATAACTTGGTGTTTGGTGTTTTTGGGACGTCTGCGGTGTATATTATGTACAGTAGTGACGATAATACTGCTCCTTGTGGTACTCCTGCTTCCGGTGTTCCTTTTCTTGAGAAGATTTGTCCCATTTTTATCCTGAATGTTCTTTCTTCTAAGTACGATGCTATTAATTTCGTCATTGCATTTGATATACCCATATCTGTCATCTTATATAGAAGTCCATTATGCCATACTCTGTCGAAAGCTTTACTTACGTCTAGGAACACTGTACCTGTTGATTGGTTCCTGTTGAATCCTTCTGTAATTATTTCTACCAACCTTAGCACTTGATCTTCGGAGGAGTGCTCTCTTCTAAATCCAAATTGTTCTTCTGGTAGGATTCCTAGCGTGTCGACTTGTTCCCATAATCTTTTTAGTATAACTCTCTCTGCTATCTTGCTCATTGCTGGTAGAAGGCTGATTGGTCTGTAATTTTGTGGAAATGTTGGGTCTTTTCCCGGTTTTCTTAGCACTATTACATCTGCATGTTTCCATCTCTTTGGGAAGTGTCTTAATCTTAAAATTCCGTTTACTAACGCTGTTATATATACTATTCCCTTTTGAGGTAGGTTCTTTATTGTTCTATTGGTTATTTCGTCATATCCTGGTGCTTTTCTTGTCTTAAGTCTTTTTATGATTTCTCCTATTTCCTGAGGGCTGGTATGTGCCAGGATTTCTTCTTCTTCTTGGTGTCTAACTTGGTGAACTGCTTCTTCCACTTCTTCTTCGAAGTCTAGATCTTCATCTGGATGTTGATTTTGTCTGAATTGGTTTTCTAGGCTTCGCAGTAGTGCTTCAGCTTTTTCCTCTGGGGCGCTAGCAAGTCCCATTTCTCCATGTAGCGTTGGTAACGGTTTCTTGTCGTCTCTTAGTGCTTTTTGTAGTTTCCACAGTCCTGGTTTTGATGGATCTAGATTGTCTATGTACTGGTTCCATAACCTATTCTGAAAGGAAATTAGTTCTGTTTTAACTAGTTCTACTAACCTGTTAGCTTCTCTTTTGTCATCTAAAATTCCTGTTCTGTTTGCTCTGTTTCTTGCTCTGTTTTTCAACACGATCAAGTCTTTGATGTTTTGTGGTAGGTTCTTATACCTACTGGGTCGTTCTTTTGGAGATTGTTTTGTTGTGGAGTCGAGTACTGCTCTTATTGCTTGTTCTAGTTGTTCGAGGGCTGCTTCTAGCTCTTCCTTACTTCTTATGTTTGGGATTTGTATTCTTGCTCCTATTCCTCTCCTGAAGGCTTTCCAATCTGTTGTTTTCTTTACGTAGTTGGTTTCCTCGTTGTCTTGTGTGCCTATTATGAGGATTATAGGGTTGTGGGCACCATTTAAGTCGTCTATACTGTAAATGTCCATTTCTTGGTGTACCTCGTTGGTAATCGCTATATCTATGACATCTGGTGCTCCTCCACCTGGTGGGTAGTGTGTGGCGTGGTAAGGACCGAGTACTGTACATTCTTGGTTGTTTTCTTCGAATTCTATGATTCTTCTTCCTCTTGTGTTTGTTACTCGACTGTTCCATTCTGGAGATTTGGCATTTAAGTCTCCTATGACTATTGTACTTTCGTTTCTAGGTAGAAGTTTTTCCAGGTCTTCTAAGTGTATGGCATCTGTTGGTCTCACATATGCTGAGAGTATTCTTATGTTTTCTTGTTGTGTTTTGACCATTATTGCTGTCGTTTCTGCTGTTCGTAGTCCATCCGGATTTGGTAGTTGGTAGTGGTCTATATTGTTTTTTATCAATATCGCTGTTCCTCCTGAGTTGTTTCTTACATCTGTTCTGTATACAGTATATCCTGGGTATTTTAGTTTGTGTCGTTCTTCAATTCTTGTTTCTTGTAATGCCATTACATCTATATCTTCTCTTTCCAAGAATTCTCCTAGAGTGTTTTTGTTTGTTCTAATGCCACCTGAGTTCCATGACCCAATCTTGATTTTTCTTGGTCGTGTTGGTCGTGTATCCATTTCTGATTTCTGAGATTTTTGTTACTTTACATCTGCAGAGCATTTTGGGTTTGAGCAAACCAGCTTTGCATTTGTTGTTGGAGGTACGCTATTCTTGATATGTGTTGATTAAATTCATTCATTATGTTTATGGGACTTTGTTGTGGTTGTCCTGTCAGTTGTTGTGTTTGTTGTAGCTGTGGTTGTCTTGTTTGTTGTTGTTGTTGTTGTCTTGTTTGTTGTTGTTCTGGTATTTGTCCTTGTGTTACTTGTCTGTGTTGAGCAATCGCATTTGCATATGTTGTTTGTATTATTCGTGGTGCTCTTGGGCATCCTCTGAAGCTGGCCACATGTTCACCATTGCAGTTGGCGCATCTGGCCTTTTCTGTTCTTGGTTTTTGGCATTCTCCGCCTCTGTGATCACCTGCGCATTTTACGCATTTGGGTGGAGCTGTACACATCGATTGCACATGGTGATAGCCTTGGCATTTATAGCACTGGCTTGGTCCTGTTTGCCTTCTTAAGGGTTCCGTTGATACTATAGATCTGCCCATTTTCGTTAATTTCTTAGCTTTGTCTTCTTCATCTAAAGGTAGATCTACTAAGATCATTTCCAGTTCTTCTTTCGTTCTTCTGCTTTTCATCCTGTTTATTTTTATTGGATTTAGTCCAGCTTCTATTAGCTCTGTTCTCATGTCTTCTTCTGGCATTCCCTTTTGAACTCCTTTAATTACTATTTTAAAAACTTTTTCTTCTTGCAGTCTGTATGTGTGAGTTGCTGCGTTCATTTCTTTAAAGTATTTTGTCATTCTTCTATAATCATCTGCCGTTTCTGGTATAATTTTTAAAGCGTCTCTTAGTAATTTTGTCTCTTTGTACTTTATATCGTTCATAAGTAGTCCTCTTTTCAGGGTAAACCATTTGTCTTTGTCTGTCAGGAATATTGGAGGTATTGGTCTACCTTGGTTATTATCTGCTTGGTTTTGTTCTCGTTCTTCGTTGTTATTTTGTCCTTGGTTTCTTTTCCTTACTACTAGTTGGAATTCAGTTTCTTCTTTGTCTTTTGTTTGTTGTTCTATTTTTCTTTCCATTTCCTGTCTTTTTGCTGCTTCTTCTCTAAGAATTCTTTTTGTCATTTCCTCGTTCTCTCGTTCTTCTGTTTCTCTTTGTCTTTTTCTTTGTTTTTCTTCTTCTCCAATTTCCATTGGAGTTATTGTGTCTTTTTCTTTGTTTTTGCTTTCTTTCTTCTTTGTCTTGTCATTATTTTCTGTTGGTGTTCTTGGGATTGCTCCTTGCGATTGTTTTTCTGTCTGATTGTCTGATTGTTTACTTTGTTGTCGTTTCTTGTTGTCTTTGTCATCTTTTTTGTTCTCGTTAATTTCTGTCATAAGATTTTCTAGTTGTTTTGTCAGTTTTTCAATTTGTTTACTTTGTTTTTCAATTATTTGAGTCATTTTTCTAATTTCTTGCTGTTGTTGTTGTCTTTCTGTTTTTAGTTCGTCCATTAGTCTGTCTTTTTTGTCATTTTCTTTCTCTTGTTTGGCTAAACATTCTTGTAGGAATTCAACTAGTTTGTCTTGGCTATCTGTCATGTTTGTTATTTGTCTATCTGTAAATAAATGCTGTGAAATAAAATAAAAACTGGTGCTACTCGACGTTCTAGAACGGAATAACACCTTATTAATACTCTACGTTTTGACACGGAGTAGTCCTATATTTATCTCTTAAATTAATATTAATTAAATTTATTATCTAATAAAAGTCTAAAACTGTGTGCACGCCTATGGCGTGCTCACTGTCTTTCTTACCTTACACTAACACTGTTTTATTATATTACCATACTAAGTATTAAGTCTGTATGATAGTAATAAAACTAACACTTTCACTTTCACTGTAACTAATTCACTGCTGCTAGCACATCCGCTTCGAATCGCTGCTGGAACCGTACTGTGTGTGTATGTGTGGTGCCGCCGACTTACAAGGCATATTATAATAAAGTTGCGTTTCTTCAATAGGCTCCACCCACTGCGTTACGGCATGTGCGCTGTACGCTATTGGCTATACTCGTTACTATAAATTTGTTGGTAGATTATAGAAATTTTCATAACGTTTCGTGTAAGAGTAGAGTGTGTTGTCTCTTTTTGTACAACTATATATAAAGAAAAATGTCCGGACGTGGTAAAGGTGGAAAAGTTAAAGGAAAGGCAAAGTCACGATCAAACCGTGCTGGTTTACAATTTCCCGTTGGACGTATTCATCGTCTGTTGAGAAAAGGAAATTATGCTGAACGTGTTGGAGCTGGTGCACCAGTTTATTTGGCTGCTGTCATGGAATATTTAGCTGCTGAAGTACTAGAATTGGCGGGTAATGCTGCTCGTGACAACAAGAAAACTCGTATTATTCCTAGACATTTGCAATTGGCAATTCGTAACGACGAAGAATTAAATAAACTTCTGTCTGGTGTTACAATTGCACAAGGTGGTGTTTTACCAAATATACAAGCTGTTCTTTTACCCAAGAAAACTGAAAAGAAAGCCTAATTTAATACAATATTAATATCATATCAAATAATACTCGGCCCTTTTAAGGGCCACAATCTATATGTGAATATATATATATGATAGAGAAAAGTTATAATTATTTTAATTAAATCGATATATAAACGTTTTGTTTTTTAAGTAAGTATATAAAAATTAAACTGAACTGTGGTTTCGTTTAGATAGACTTGTAGAATAATAGAGAAAACAAAATAAAAACATATTATTAGCATTTAAAAAATAACATATCCAAAATTGGGATGTTCCTTTATTATTCTTCTTAACTAGGATTGATATGAATGAATAAAAGACAAAAAAAAAACAAAAGCTGTTTTAAATTAAATATCTTAACAAACAGTATCTTTCATAAGATGGTCAGTATTATGTGTGTGTGATTTTATAATTTAACAAAAAATAATAATCTAACTTAAAAAAAATTATAATAATTATCCGTTTAATTAATGTATAAAAGTAAAATAGTTTACATTATTGATATAGAATCTTTTAATTTTAATTAAAATTAACTGATTGTAGTAAAAGCCAAAAAGAAAAATAAATCGTTTGTTTGTTTTGTTTAGTTTATGAAATTTTTATCATTGATAAATTTAATTTTTGTGGTTCTGAAAAGAACCGATGTTTTATTTTATTGTTTAACAATATATTTAGATGATAGTTGACAATATTGACGATTATCAAGTTAAATATTTTTAACCTCCAAAACCATACAAAGTACGTCCCTGTCTTTTTAATGCATAAACAACATCCATGGCTGTGACGGTTTTCCTTTTAGCATGTTCTGTATAAGTTACAGCATCTCTGATTACATTTTCCAAAAATACTTTCAGTACTCCTCTGGTTTCTTCATAGATAAGACCAGATATACGTTTGACACCACCTCTACGTGCCAATCTTCTAATGGCAGGTTTGGTAATACCTTGGATATTATCACGTAATACTTTACGGTGACGTTTAGCACCCCCTTTACCAAGACCTTTTCCACCTTTACCTCGGCCTGTCATATTAAATAAAAACGAATTGATTAAAACTGCAAGTAAGATTCGTTACGAACAAACACTGCACGTTGACTGTAGTTTCTCCTTGAGAGTACGGCTTTTTGTTGGCTAAGCTCCACCTCTCGACCAATCAGCGACCAGATCGAGGTGATAAAAGAGCAGACCAAAACAAAATTAAATTCATTCGAACTCTACTATTGTTAGTATCAAGTCGTCGTTGGCGCTGTTCTTATAATTTTTTTTTTTGAATAATTTGTAATAATAATGGCACGTACAAAGCAAACGGCTCGTAAATCAACCGGAGGTAAAGCTCCCAGAAAACAATTAGCTACAAAAGCAGCTCGTAAGAGTGCTCCAGCTACTGGTGGCGTTAAAAAACCACATCGTTACCGTCCCGGAACTGTAGCTCTTCGTGAAATCAGACGTTATCAGAAAAGTACTGAGCTTTTGATCCGAAAATTACCTTTCCAACGTTTAGTGCGAGAAATTGCACAGGATTTTAAAACCGATTTACGTTTCCAAAGTTCCGCTGTAATGGCTCTTCAAGAAGCCAGTGAAGCTTACTTGGTTGGTCTTTTTGAAGATACAAATTTGTGTGCCATCCATGCTAAACGTGTAACTATAATGCCTAAAGACATTCAATTGGCTAGAAGAATTCGTGGAGAACGTGCCTAAACAGGGATTTTTTTTTATATAAATAACAACAACGGTTCTTTTCAGAACCACAAGTATATTTTATTAATTATGATAAAATTTAATAGTTACTTAATTTTTGCAACCTAAACTTCACTAAGTTAAATATATTATAACAGATAATAGTCAGTTGTTTCAGAAAATAAAAGATGTAAAAATAAAAAAAATGTCATTTTTTTGTTGTTTATTCAATTTGTATTATTTGTAGAATATATTTTGGATTATTTATAAAATATTTGAGGATATAATTAATAATTTGTATGCTATTTACTATAAAATTTGTATTATTTATTTATTTATTTATTTATTTCTTTCTTTAATATTTTATTGTTAATTATTTAAAAATTCAGTAATTATATTCTTTTTTTTTGTTTCAATATTTTAATAAAAAAATTATATAATTTTTATACTGTAATAGATCTTGTCATTAATAATAAAATCTAATACAATTTAATTATAATTTTTATCATTTTATATATATATATACGTATATGTTGTGGTTCTTAAAAGAACCGTTGTTGTTGTTAAAAAGAAATAGGTAAATGCTATGTAAATAAACATGAAATTATTTAGAACTTGTATATTTAGTTACAGCTTTTGTTCCTTCACTGACTGCGTGTTTAGCCAATTCACCAGGAAGTAATAGACGAACTGCAGTTTGAATTTCTCTACTGGTAATCGTAGAACGTTTATTGTAATGTGCTAAACGTGAAGCTTCAGCTGCAATACGTTCGAAAATATCATTAACAAAACTGTTCATGATACTCATAGCTTTACTGGAAATACCGGTGTCAGGATGTACTTGTTTCAAAACTTTGTAGATGTAAATGGCATAACTTTCCTTCCTCTTTCGTCTCTTCTTTTTATCTCCTTTAGAAATATTTTTTTGTGCCTTTCCGGCTTTTTTTGCAGCTTTTCCGCTTGTTTTTGGTGGCATATTTACTATTAAACGATACAAAGTATAACGTCAACTAAGCGGTGTCTCTACCTTACGAGGCATATTTATAATAAAGTTCCGTTTCTTCAATAGGCTCCACCCACTGCGTTATGGCATGTGCGCTGTACGCTATTGGCTACACTCGTTAGTATAAATTTGTTGGTACATAGTAAATATTTTCATATCTCTTTGCACCGTGGAGAGTATTCCTCAGTTCTTTTTCTGTCTATCTGTCTGTAACTAAGTGAAAATGTCCGGACGTGGTAAAGGAGGCAAAGTTAAAGGAAAGGCAAAGACACGATCAACTCGTGCTGGTTTACAGTTTCCCGTTGGACGTATTCATCGTCTGTTGAGAAAAGGAAATTATGCTGAACGTGTTGGAGCTGGTGCACCAGTTTATTTGGCTGCTGTCATGGAATATTTAGCTGCTGAAGTACTAGAATTGGCGGGTAATGCTGCTCGTGATAACAAGAAAACTCGTATTATTCCTAGACATTTGCAATTGGCAATTCGTAACGACGAAGAATTAAATAAACTTCTGTCTGGTGTTACAATTGCACAAGGTGGTGTTTTACCAAATATACAAGCTGTTCTTTTACCCAAGAAAACTGAAAAGAAGGCTTAAATTTTTTATTCGTTGTCAAATTAGTAAATACTCGGCCCTTTTCAGGGCCATAATATTATTATTATTTTATAATGTTCGACAAAAAAAAAACTAACACATGTATAATTTATTTATTAATTTGCAAATTTGGAATGCAATTTGAAATTGAATGATAATAAATGTCATTCTAGTCTAATAACGTAAAAAAAAAGTAAACGTATAATAAAATAAATATTTGCTAAAATGATTTGTTGATAAAAAAAAATGTTTTTATATAAAAACAAATATTGTTATATTTTGTTGTGATTTATTGCGTTTCCACTTAGAAAATCTTTAAGAAGCACAATACATATATATATATATATATATATATATATATATATTCATTTTTGTTTTAATATTTAGCTAAATTCGTACAAAAGAAAATCTAATTGAATGATAAATAATTTTTTTTTTTTTACAATTTAAAATTTTTAAAACTTGTATCAAACTTATCAACTTATACGGTTTTTGTTTTATTATTATTATAATTATTATTTTTATTCTATCATTATTAAAATTGAATAATTTTGTGGCCCTCAAAAGGGCCATTTGTTTATAATAACAGTTTATTGAAGGATGATACCACATAAACAACGATGATATATAAATATTTCGTGTTTATTTCTTCTTTTTAGGTGATGCTGCCTTCCTGGCTTTAGGTGAAGTAGGAGTTTTGGCAGTTTTTGGTTTTGGTGCCTTTGGTTTTTTAGTTGGACCTTTAGCTGATTTTTTGGCTTTAATCGGTGATTTTGCAGTTGTAGTCGATGTAGTTTTAGCAGCAGATGGTGTTTTCTTTTCGTCTTTTTTCGGTTTAGCAGCTTTTATTGGTGATTTTTTCGCTTTGATTGATTTCTTAGCCGGTTTAGTTTTATCTCCAGTTGCTAAACTAGATCGTTTTACAGTTGCAGCTTTTTTGGGTTTTGCACCAGAAGCCTTTTTCTTTTCACCAGTGGCACTAGTACTTTTGATCGATCCAGTGGATGCAGCTGATGCAAGTTTAAATGAACCTGATGCACCCTTTCCTTTAGTTTGGACCAGAGATCCTGATACTACAGCAGATTTTAAGTACTTTTTGATGAAAGGCGCAACTTTTTCAGCGTCAACTTTGTAATTTGCTGTTATATATTTTTTGATAGCTTGAAGCGACGATCCACCTCTCTCTTTTAGTCCTTTAATAGCGTTATTGACCATTTCAGATGTAGGTGGATGAGAAGGTTTACTTCTTGGATTTTTATTTTTTTTCTCTTTTTTTGATGAAGAAGAGATCTGAGATGCATTGGCACCGGTCGTTGCAGAAGTTGCCGAATTCTGGTTATCTGTATCGGCCATAGTTATGTATAAATTTTTATTTTTTCACTGAATCACTGAGAATTTATCTCGAATTGTGTTTAAATAAAATGCGCCAAAAATTACACGAACACCGAGTAGTCGGTTAGTGTGGTCGGACCGAAGACTGAATGGTTGCACTTTGAGTTCATGAAACTAAAGTGGCGCTACCACAGAGCGATAGTCATGTTAACATCGTTTTCTTTTTCACCGACCTGAGGTATTTTGAAAAAACCCACATCAACAATAAACTAAGAAAGTCAAATAGAAAGTCCAAATTTTAGTATGCTGCAAAAATTTTAATAGCACACTTGAAAATATTGTCTTGAAATCAGCTCAAAAACTGCTATGTAATGATTCAGCTCGAATGTTCGGATTAAGCCGTTATAATGTTCAATTTCAATAAAACAAATTATTTTTTACATTTATAAATGTAAAAATTCAACTATCTATTTTGATATTGTTATATAATTTTTAATTTATCTACCTAGAATAAAAACTTACGTAAGATTGTAATATACCATGTTCAACCATTATCACACTATTCGAATATCTGTTAAAACGTTGGTTTAGAAAAGAACTTTTTATAATAAACACTAATTTATCCTTAAAAGTAAAATTTATTTAAACAATCTATTTTCTAATAGGTTTTATAATTATTTATCTGTCATCTATGTGATATTTTAATTGCCAATTGTTTTATCTTATATGAAAAAAGTAGGTAAAATAAAGCTAGGCATTTTGTGAAACACAGAAAAAGTTTATTAAACAATACGTTTTTGTAAGGAATTTTCCATCTTCTATGACACTATTTACCGTTTTTACAACTGAAAAATTTCATCCAACATAAAAGATTTCTTTCGTTAAATCATTTTTTAAGCATAATTATTCAACTAACGCTAAATTTTATACAGTTTTATTTCGGTTCGACCTATTCTAGATACTCTTAAAACTTTTTACAAAGTGATTGAACAAGTTAAAATTGATTGTTTATTAATATATGATATTAATTAAAAAGTTATATGTGGAAATCTATAGAAACAATTAGGGTATACAGGGTACACATCTCTATTTTTTTATATATTTTTGTCATCATTCCCTCATACTATACTTCAAAAAGAGACATTTCTTACTAAGGTTTCTATTATTATCAATTATTTTACATATAAAATAACGATTTATCTGATTAATCATACATTTTGACAAAATAATTGTAATGATATTAGCTAAAATTAAACAAGAATTATAAAATACATAAATTAAATAAATTTCAAGCATGTAGCGACATCTATTGGGATTTCTTGTACTTTTGTTTGTATTTTTTTAACTAACTGCAATTTTAAAGAAAATGTTTTTGTTTTTTTACAAGTTATATAACACTATAAGTATTGTACAAATAAAAGTAAACTTTTCCATCTACATCTCTGAAGATGACATCAAATAGGGTCAAAACGTAAAACTTTTCTTTCTAAATCCCTAAAGATAAACTCTTATAGGTTCGAAACGTAAAACTTTTCATCTAAATCCCTGAAGATGAACTTTTATAGGTTCGAAACGTAAAACTTTCCAACTAAATCATTGAAGATGAACTAAAAAAGTTTAAAAAAACAGTTTCAAATATGTTCGAAACGTAAAACTTTTCCATCTAAATCCCTGCAGATGAGCTCAAATAGCGTCAAAACGTAAAACTTTCCATCTAAACCCAAAACGTAGGATAATTTAAAAGAGTCCACTTAGTCGTTTCATTGTTGCTAACCAACAATTTCTAATATCATAAATAGTTTTAATGATTCAAAAATGAACATCAGAAAGAATGAAATTACTTATTTAATACGACTGTAACATTTTACAGTTTTAAAGATACTGATAATTTAATTTTTAAGAGAACAAATTTGACATTTCAACAAATTTTTCTCAAAGTTTTTGGATATAGATAATAAAATGGTTTTTATTCATTAATAAAATATAAATATATTGTGGTTCTGAAAAGAACCGTTTTGTATTGCAAATTTGTCCAATTAATTATGTAAATTACTTGGAGCTTGTATATTTAGTAACAGCTTTTGTTCCTTCACTGACTGCGTGTTTAGCCAATTCACCAGGAAGTAATAGACGAACTGCAGTTTGAATTTCTCTACTGGTAATCGTAGAACGTTTATTGTAGTGTGCTAAACGGGAAGCTTCTGCTGCAATACGTTCAAAAATATCATTAACAAAACTGTTCATGATACTCATGGCTTTACTGGAAATACCGGTGTCAGGATGTACTTGTTTCAAAACTTTGTAGATGTAAATGGCATAACTTTCCTTCCTCTTTCGTCTCTTCTTCTTATCACCTTTAGAAATATTTTTTTGTGCCTTGCCGGCTTTTTTCGCAGCTTTTCCGCTTGTTTTTGGTGGCATATTTACTGTTAAACGGTACCAAAGTATAACGTTAACTGTGTGGTGCCGCCGACTTACAAGGCATATTATAATAAAGTTGCGTTTCTTCAATAGGCTCCACCCACTGCGTTACGGCATGTGCGCTGTACGCTATTGGCTATACTCGTTACTATAAATTTGTTGGTAGATTATAGAAATTTTCATAACGTTTCGTGTAAGAGTAGAGTGTGTTGTCTCTTTTTGTACAACTATATATAAAGAAAAATGTCCGGACGTGGTAAAGGTGGAAAAGTTAAAGGAAAGGCAAAGTCACGATCAAACCGTGCTGGTTTACAATTTCCCGTTGGACGTATTCATCGTCTGTTGA
>CAXIIO010000986.1:0-45462 GCA_964028335.1 Altica lythri
AAAATCTAATTTACCACAAAAAAGTTTTTGGTGTTTGTTCGATACAATGCCTCCTTTCGGAGATATTAGCAATTATTTAAAAACCTCTATGTACCGGGTATACAAAATCGTAAATATCTCAAAAACTATTTAAGCGACAGATGTCAAAATTTGACAGTTGATGTAAAATTTAATTTACCACAAAAAAGTTATTGGTGTTTGTTCGATACAATGCCTCCTTTCGGAGATATTCGCAATTATTTAAAATCTCTATGTACCGGGTATACAAAATCGTAAATATCTCAAAAACTATTTAAGTGACAGATGTCAAAATTTGACAGTTGATGTAAAATTTAATTTCACACAAAAAAGGTATTTTTTATTTTTTCGATACAAAGCTTGGTTTTCAAGATATTTACGTTCAAATAAAAAATTGAAAAACTTGCATATCTTAAAAACCACAAAAGTGACAGATGTCAAAATTTGACAGTTGACGTAAAATCTAATTTACCACAAAAAAGTTATTGGTGTTTGTTCGATACAATGCCTCCTTTCGGAGATATTAGCAATTATTTAAAAACCTCTATGTACCAGGTATACAAAATCGTAAATATCTCAAAAACTATTTAAGCGACAGATGTCAAAATTTGACAGTTGATGTAAAATTTAATTTAACACAAAAAAGGTATTATTTATTTTTTCGATACAAAGTTTGGTTTTCAAAATATTTACGTTCAAATAAAAAATTGAAAAACTTGCATATCTTAAAAACCACAAAAGGGACAGATGTCAAAATTTGACAGTTGACGTAAAATCTAATTTACCACAAAAAAGTTATTGGTGTTTGTTCGATACAATGCCTCCTTTTGGAGATATTCGCAATTATTTGAAAACCTCTGTGTACCGGGTGTACAAAATCGTAAATATCTCAAAAACTATTTAAGTGACAGATGTCAAAATTTGACAGTTAATGTAAAATTTAATTTCACACAAAAAAGGTTTTTTTTATTTTTTTGATACAAAGCTTGGTTTTCAAGATATTTACGTTCAAATAAAAAATTGAAAAACTTGCATATCTTAAAAACCACAAAAGTGACAGATGTCAAAATTTGACAGTTGACGTAAAATCTAATTTACCACAAAAAAGTTATTGGTGTTTGTTCGATACAATGCCTCCTTTCGGAGATATTCGCAATTATTTGAAAACCTCTATGTACCGGGTATACAAAATCGTAAATATCTCAAAAACTATTCAAGTGACAGATGTCAAAATTTGACAGTTGACGTAGAATCTAATTTACCACAAAAAAGTTATTGGTGTTTGTTCGATACAATGCCTCCTTTCGGAGATATTCGCAATTATTTAAAATCTCTATGTACCGGGTATACAAAATCGTAAATATCTCAAAAACTATTTAAGTGACAGATGTCAAAATTTGACAGTTGATGTAAAATTTAATTTCACACAAAAAAGGTATTTTTTATTTTTTCGATACAAAGCTTGGTTTTCAAGATATTTACGTTCAAATAAAAAATTGAAAAACTTGCATATCTTAAAAACCACAAAAGTGACAGATGTCAAAATTTGACAGTTGACGTAAAATCTAATTTACCACAAAAAAGTTATTGGTGTTTGTTCGATACAATACCTCCTTTCGGAGATATTAGCAATTATTTAAAAACCTCTATGTACCGGGTATACAAAATCGTAAATATCTCAAAAACTATTTAAGCGACAGATGTCAAAATTTGACAGTTGATGTAAAATTTAATTTAACACAAAAAAGGTATTTTTTATTTTTTCGATACAAAGTTTGGTTTTCAAAATATTTACGTTCAAATAAAAAATTGAAAAACTTGCATATCTTAAAAACCACAAAAGGGACAGATGTCAAAATTTGACAGTTGACGTAAAATCTAATTTACCACAAAAAAGTTATTGGTGTTTGTTCGATACAATGCCTCCTTTCGGAGATGTTCGCAATTATTTGAAAACCTCTGTGTACCGGGTGTACAAAATCGTAAATATCTCAAAAACTATTTAAGTGACAGATGTCAAAATTTGACAGTTGATGTAAAATTTAATTTCACACAAAAAAGGTTTCTTTTATTTTTTCGATACAAAGCTTGGTTTTTAAGATATTTACGTTCAAATAAAAAATTGAAAAACTTGCATATCGTAAAAACCACAAAAGTGACAGATGTCAAAATTTGACAGTTGACGTAAAATCTAGTTTACCACAAAAAAGTTATTGGTGTTTGTTCGATACAATGCCTCCTTTCGGAGATATTAGCAATTATTTGAAAACCTCTATGTACCGGGTATACAAAATCGTAAATATCTCAAAAACTATTTAAGTGACAGATGTCAAAATTTGACAGTTGACGTAGAATCTAATTTACCACACAAAAAAGGTATTTTTTATTTTTTCGATACAAAGTTTGGTTTTCAAAATATTTACGTTCAAATAAAAAATTGAAAAACTTGCATATCGTAAAGACCACAAAAGTGACAGATGTCAAAATTTGACAGTTGACGTAAAATCTAATTTACCACAAAAAAGTTATTGGTGTTTGTTCGATACAATGCCTCCTTTCGGAGATATTCGCAATTATTTAAAATCTCTATGTACCGGGTATACAAAATCGTAAATATCTCAAAAACTATTTAAGTGACAGATGTCAAAATTTGACAGTTGATGTAAAATTTAATTTCACACAAAAAAGGTATTATTTATTTTTTCGATACAAAGCTTGGTTTTCAAGATATTTACGTTCAAATAAAAAATTGAAAAACTTGCATATCTTAAAAACCACAAAAGTGACAGATGTCAAAATTTAACAGTTGACGTAAAATCTAATTTACCACAAAAAAGTTATTGGTGTTTGTTCGATACAATGCCTCCTTTCGGAGATATTAGCAATTATTTAAAAACCTCTATGTACCGGGTATACAAAATCGTAAATATCTCAAAAACTATTTAAGCGACAGATGTCAAAATTTGACAGTTGATGTAAAATTTAATTTAACACAAAAAAGGTATTTTTTATTTTTTCGATACAAAGTTTGGTTTTCAAAATATTTACGTTCAAATAAAAAATTGAAAACCTTGCATATCTTAAAAACCACAAAAGGGACAGATGTCAAAATTTGACAGTTGACGTAAAATCTAATTTACTACAAAAAAGTTATTGGTGTTTGTTCGATACAATGCCTCCTTTCGGAGATATTCGCAATTATTTAAAATCTCTATGTACCGGGTATACAAAATCGTAAATATCTCAAAAACTATTTAAGTGACAGATGTCAAAATTTGACAGTTGATGTAAAATTTAATTTCACACAAAAAAGGTATTATTTATTTTTTCGATACAAAGCTTGGTTTTCAAGATATTTACGTTCAAATAAAAAATTGAAAAACTTGCATATCTTAAAAACCACAAAAGTGACAGATGTCAAAATTTAACAGTTGACGTAAAATCTAATTTACCACAAAAAAGTTATTGGTGTTTGTTTGATACAATGCCTCCTTTCGGAGATATTAGCAATTATTTAAAAACCTCTATGTACCGGGTATACAAAATCGTAAATATCTCAAAAACTATTTAAGCGACAGATGTCAAAATTTGACAGTTGATGTAAAATTTAATTTAACACAAAAAAGGTATTTTTTATTTTTTCGATACAAAGTTTGGTTTTCAAAATATTTACGTTCAAATAAAAAATTGAAAACCTTGCATATCTTAAAAACCACAAAAGGGACAGATGTCAAAATTTGACAGTTGACGTAAAATCTAATTTACTACAAAAAAGTTATTGGTGTTTGTTCGATACAATGCCTCCTTTCGGAGATATTCGCAATTATTTGAAAACCTCTGTGTACTGGGTGTACAAAATCGTAAATATCTCAAAAACTATTTAAGTGACAGATGTCAAAATTTGACAGTTGATGTAAAATTTAATTTCACACAAAAAAGGTTTTTTTTATTTTTTTGATACAAAGCTTGGTTTTCAAGATATTTACGTTCAAATAAAAAATTGAAAAACTTGCATATCTTAAAAACCACAAAAGTGACAGATGTCAAAATTTGACAGTTGACGTAAAATCTAATTTACCACAAAAAAGTTATTGGTGTTTGTTCGATAAAATGCCTCCTTTCGGAGATATTAGCAATTATTTAAAAACCTCTATGTACCGGGTATACAAAATCGTAAATATCTCAAAAACTATTTAAGCGACAGATGTCAAAATTTGACAGTTGATGTAAAATTTAATTTAACACAAAAAAGGTATTTTTTTTTTTTTCGATACAAAGTTTGGTTTTCAAAATATTTACGTTCAAATAAAAAATTGAAAAACTTGCATATCTTAAAAACCACAAAAGGGACAGATGTCAAAATTTGACAGTTGACGTAAAATCTAATTTACCACAAAAAAGTTATTGGTGTTTGTTCGATACAATGCCTCCTTTCGGAGATATTCGCAATTATTTGAAAACCTCTGTGTACCGGGTGTACAGAATCGTAAATATCTCAAAAACTATTTAAGTGACAGATGTCAAAATTCGACAGTTGATGTAAAATTTAATTTCACACAAAAAAGGTTTTTTTTTATTTTTTTGATACAAAGCTTGGTTTTCAAGATATTTACGTTCAAATAAAAAATTGAAAAACTTGCATATCTTAAAAACCACAAAAGTGACAGATGTCAAAATTTGACAGTTGACGTAAAATCTAATTTACCACAAAAAAGTTATTGGTGTTTGTTCGATACAATGCCTCCTTTCGGAGATATTAGCAATTATTTGAAAACCTCTATGTACCGGGTATACAAAATCGTAAATATCTCAAAAACTATTCAAGTGACAGATGTCAAAATTTGACAGTTGATGTAGAATTTAATTTCACACAAAAAAGGTGATTTTTATTTTTTCGATACAAAGCTTGGTTTTTAAGATATTTACGTTCAAATAAAAAATTGAAAAACTTGCATATCGTAAAAACCACAAAAGTGACAGATGTCAAAATTTGACAGTTGACGTAAAATCTAATTTACCACAAAAAAGTTATTGGTGTTTGTTCGATACAATGCCTCCTTTCGGAGATATTAGCAATTATTTGAAAACCTCTATGTACCGGGTATACAAAATCGTAAATATCTCAAAAACTATTTAAGCGACAGATGTCAAAATTTGACAGTTGATGTAAAATTTAATTTAACACAAAAAAGGTATTTTTTTTTTTTCGATACAAAGTTTGGTTTTCAAAATATTTACGTTCAAATAAAAAATTGAAAAACTTGCATATCTTAAAAACCACAAAAGGGACAGATGTCAAAATTTGACAGTTGACGTAAAATCTAATTTACCACAAAAAAGTTATTGGTGTTTGTTCGATACAATGCCTCCTTTCGGAGATATTCGCAATTATTTGAAAACCTCTGTGTACCGGGTGTACAGAATCGTAAATATCTCAAAAACTATTTAAGTGACAGATGTCAAAATTCGACAGTTGATGTAAAATTTAATTTCACACAAAAAAGGTTTTTTTTTATTTTTTTGATACAAAGCTTGGTTTTCAAGATATTTACGTTCAAATAAAAAATTGAAAAACTTGCATATCTTAAAAACCACAAAAGTGACAGATGTCAAAATTTGACAGTTGACGTAAAATCTAATTTACCACAAAAAAGTTATTGGTGTTTGTTCGATACAATGCCTCCTTTCGGAGATATTAGCAATTATTTGAAAACCTCTATGTACCGGGTATACAAAATCGTAAATATCTCAAAAACTATTCAAGTGACAGATGTCAAAATTTGACAGTTGATGTAGAATTTAATTTCACACAAAAAAGGTGATTTTTATTTTTTCGATACAAAGCTTGGTTTTTAAGATATTTACGTTCAAATAAAAAATTGAAAAACTTGCATATCGTAAAAACCACAAAAGTGACAGATGTCAAAATTTGACAGTTGACGTAAAATCTAATTTACCACAAAAAAGTTATTGGTGTTTGTTCGATACAATGCCTCCTTTCGGAGATATTAGCAATTATTTGAAAACCTCTATGTACCGGGTATACAAAATCGTAAATATCTCAAAAACTATTCAAGTGACAGATGTCAAAATTTGAAAGTTGACGTAGAATCTAATTTACCACAAAAAAGTTATTGGTGTTTGTTCGATACAATGCCTCCTTTCGGAGATATTCGCAATTATTTGAAAACCTCTATGTACCGGGTATACAAAATCGTAAATATCTCAAAAACTATTCAAGTGACAGACGTCAAAATTTGACAGTTGATGTAGAATTTAATTTCACACAAAAAAGGTATTTTTTATTTTTTCGATACAAAGTTTGGTTTTCAAAATATTTACGTTCAAATAAAAAATTGAAAAACTTGCATATTGTAAAGACCACAAAAGTGACAGATGTCAAAATTTGACGGTTGACGTAAAATCTAATTTACCACAAAAAAGTTATTGGTGTTTGTTCGATACAATGCCTCCTTTCGGAGATATTCGCAATTATTTGAAAACCTCTATGTACCGGGTATACAAAATCGTAAATATCTCAAAAACTATTCAAGTGACAGATGTCAAAATTTGACAGTTGATGTAGAATTTAATTTCACACAAAAAAGGTGATTTTTATTTTTTCGATACAAAGCTTGGTTTTTAAGATATTTACGTTCAAATAAAAAATTGAAAAACTTGCATATCGTAAAAACCACAAAAGTGACAGATGTCAAAATTTGACAGTTGACGTAAAATCTAATTTACCACAAAAAAGTTATTGGTGTTTGTTCGATACAATGCCTCCTTTCGGAGATATTCGCAATTATTTGAAAACCTCTGTGTACCGGGTGTACAAAATCGTAAATATCTCAAAAACTATTTAAGTGACAGATGTCAAAATTTGACAGTTGATGTAAAATTTAATTTCACACAAAAAAGTTTTTTTTTATTTTTTTGATACAAAGCTTGGTTTTCAAGATATTTACGTTCAAATAAAAAATTGAAAAACTTGCATATCTTAAAAACCACAAAAGTGACAGATGTCAAAATTTGACAGTTGACGTAAAATCTAATTTACCACAAAAAAGTTTTTGGTGTTTGTTCGATACAATGCCTCCTTTCGGAGATATTAACAATTATTTGAAAACCTCTATGTACCGGGTATACAAAATCGTAAATATCTCAAAAACTATTTAAGTGACAGATGTCAAAATTTGACAGTTGATGTAAAATTTAATTTCACACAAAAAAGGTTTTTTTTATTTTTTTGATACAAAGCTTGGTTTTCAAGATATTTACGTTCAAATAAAAAATTGAAAAACTTGCATATCTTAAAAACCACAAAAGTGACAGATGTCAAAATTTGACAGTTGACGTAAAATCTAATTTACCACAAAAAAGTTATTGGTGTTTGTTCGATAAAATGCCTCCTTTCGGAGATATTAGCAATTATTTAAAAACCTCTATGTACCGGGTATACAAAATCGTAAATATCTCAAAAACTATTTAAGCGACAGATGTCAAAATTTGACAGTTGATGTAAAATTTAATTTAACACAAAAAAGGTATTTTTTATTTTTTCGATACAAAGTTTGGTTTTCAAAATATTTACGTTCAAATAAAAAATTGAAAAACTTGCATATCTTAAAAACCACAAAAGGGACAGATGTCAAAATTTGACAGTTGACGTAAAATCTAATTTACCACAAAAAAGTTATTGGTGTTTGTTCGATACAATGCCTCCTTTCGGAGATATTCGCAATTATTTAAAATCTCTATGTACCGGGTATACAAAATCGTAAATATCTCAAAAACTATTTAAGTGACAGATGTTAAAATTTGACAGTTGATGTAAAATTTAATTTCACACAAAAAAGGTATTATTTATTTTTTCGATACAAAGCTTGGTTTTCAAGATATTTACGTTCAAATAAAAAATTGAAAAACTTGCATATCTTAAAAACCACAAAAGTGACAGATGTCAAAATTTAACAGTTGACGTAAAATCTAATTTACCACAAAAAAGTTATTGGTGTTTGTTCGATACAATGCCTCCTTTCGGAGATATTAGCAATTATTTAAAAACCTCTATGTACCGGGTATACAAAATCGTAAATATCTCAAAAACTATTTAAGCGACAGATGTCAAAATTTGACAGTTGATGTAAAATTTAATTTAACACAAAAAAGGTATTTTTTATTTTTTCGATACAAAGTTTGGTTTTCAAAATATTTACGTTTAAATAAAAAATTGAAAACCTTGCATATCTTAAAAACCACAAAAGGGACAGATGTCAAAATTTGACAGTTGACGTAAAATCTAATTTACTACAAAAAAGTTATTGGTGTTTGTTCGATACAATGCCTCCTTTCGGAGATATTCGCAATTATTTGAAAACCTCTGTGTACCGGGTGTACAAAATCGTAAATATCTCAAAAACTATTTAAGTGACAGATGTCAAAATTTGACAGTTGATGTAAAATTTAATTTCACACAAAAATAGTTTTTTTTATTTTTTTGATACAAAGCTTGGTTTTCAAGATATTTACGTTCAAATAAAAAATTGAAAAACTTGCATATCGTAAAAACCACAAAAGTGACAGATGTCAAAATTTGACAGTTGACGTAAAATCTAGTTTACCACAAAAAAGTTATTGGTGTTTGTTCGATACAATGCCTCCTTTCGGAGATATTAGCAATTATTTGAAAACCTCTATGTACCGGGTATACAAAATCGTAAATATCTCAAAAACTATTTAAGTGACAGATGTCAAAATTTGACAGTTGACGTAGAATCTAATTTACCACACAAAAAAGGTATTTTTTATTTTTTCGATACAAAGTTTGGTTTTCAAAATATTTACGTTCAAATAAAAAATTGAAAAACTTGCATATCGTAAAGACCACAAAAGTGACAGATGTCAAAATTTGACAGTTGACGTAAAATCTAATTTACCACAAAAAAGTTATTGGTGTTTGTTCGATACAATGCCTCCTTTCGGAGATATTCGCAATTATTTGAAAACCTCTATGTACCGGGTATACAAAATCGTAAATATCTCAAAAACTATTCAAGTGACAGATGTCAAAATTTGACGGTTGACGTAAAATCTAATTTACCACAAAAAAGTTTTTGGTGTTTGTTCGATACAATGCCTCCTTTCGGAGATATTCGCAATTATTTAAAATCTCTATGTACCGGGTATACAAAATCGTAAATATCTCAAAAACTATTTAAGTGACAGATGTCAAAATTTGACAGTTGATGTAAAATTTAATTTCACACAAAAAAGGTATTTTTTTTTTTCGATACAAAGTTTGGTTTTCAAAATATTTACGTTCAAATAAAAAATTGAAAAACTTGCATATCTTAAAAACCACAAAAGGGACAGATGTCAAAATTTGACAGTTGACGTAAAATCTAATTTACCACAAAAAAGTTATTGGTGTTTGTTCGATACAATGCCTCCTTTCGGAGATATTCGCAATTATTTGAAAACCTCTGTGTACCGGGTGTACAGAATCGTAAATATCTCAAAAACTATTTAAGTGACAGATGTCAAAATTCGACAGTTGATGTAAAATTTAATTTCACACAAAAAAGGTTTTTTTTATTTTTTTGATACAAAGCTTGGTTTTCAAGATATTTACGTTCAAATAAAAAATTGAAAAACTTGCATATCTTAAAAACCACAAAAGTGACAGATGTCAAAATTTGACAGTTGACGTAAAATCTAATTTACCACAAAAAAGTTATTGGTGTTTGTTCGATACAATGCCTCCTTTCGGAGATATTAGCAATTATTTGAAAACCTCTATGTACCGGGTATACAAAATCGTAAATATCTCAAAAACTATTCAAGTGACAGATGTCAAAATTTGACAGTTGATGTAGAATTTAATTTCACACAAAAAAGGTGATTTTTATTTTTTCGATACAAAGCTTGGTTTTTAAGATATTTACGTTCAAATAAAAAATTGAAAAACTTGCATATCGTAAAAACCACAAAAGTGACAGATGTCAAAATTTGACAGTTGACGTAAAATCTAATCTACCACAAAAAAGTTATTGGTGTTTGTTCGATACAATGCCTCCTTTCGGAGATATTAGCAATTATTTGAAAACCTCTATGTACCGGGTATACAAAATCGTAAATATCTCAAAAACTATTCAAGTGACAGATGTCAAAATTTGACAGTTGACGTAGAATCTAATTTACCACAAAAAAGTTATTGGTGTTTGTTCGATACAATGCCTCCTTTCGGAGATATTCGCAATTATTTGAAAACCTCTATGTACCGGGTATACAAAATCGTAAATATCTCAAAAACTATTCAAGTGACAGACGTCAAAATTTGACAGTTGATGTAGAATTTAATTTCACACAAAAAAGGTATTTTTTATTTTTTCGATACAAAGTTTGGTTTTCAAAATATTTACGTTCAAATAAAAAATTGAAAAACTTGCATATTGTAAAGACCACAAAAGTGACAGATGTCAAAATTTGACGGTTGACGTAAAATCTAATTTACCACAAAAAAGTTTTTGGTGTTTGTTCGATACAATGCCTCCTTTCGGAGATATTCGCAATTATTTGAAAACCTCTATGTACCGGGTATACAAAATCGTAAATATCTCAAAAACTATTCAAGTGACAGATGTCAAAATTTGACAGTTGATGTAGAATTTAATTTCACACAAAAAAGGTAATTTTTATTTTTTCGATACAAAGCTTGGTTTTTAAGATATTTACGTTCAAATAAAAAATTGAAAAACTTGCATATCGTAAAAACCACAAAAGTGACAGATGTCAAAATTTGACAGTTGACGTAAAATCTAATTTACCACAAAAAAGTTATTGGTGTTTGTTTGATACAATGCCTCCTTTCGGAGATATTCGCAATTATTTAAAATCTCTATGTACCGGGTATACAAAATCGTAAATATCTCAAAAACTATTTAAGTGACAGATGTCAAAATTGGACAGTTGATGTAAAATTTAATTTCACACAAAAAAGGTTTTTTTTATTTTTTTGATACAAAGCTTGGTTTTCAAGATATTTACGTTCAAATAAAAAATTGAAAAACTTGCATATCTTAAAAACCACAAAAGTGACAGATGTCAAAATTTGACAGTTGACGTAAAATCTAATTTACCACAAAAAAGTTATTGGTGTTTGTTCGATACAATGCCTCCTTTCGGAGATATTAGCAATTATTTAAAAACCTCTATGTACCGGGTATACAAAATCGTAAATATCTCAAAAACTATTTAAGCGACAGATGTCAAAATTTGACAGTTGATGTAAAATTTAATTTAACACAAAAAAGGTATTTTTTATTTTTTCGATACAAAGTTTGGTTTTCAAGATATTTACGTTCAAATAAAAAATTGAAAAACTTGCATATCTTAAAAACCACAAAAGGGACAGATGTCAAAATTTGACAGTTGACGTAAAATCTAATTTACCACAAAAAAGTTATTGGTGTTTGTTCGATACAATGCCTCCTTTCGGAGATATTCGCAATTATTTGAAAACCTCTGTGTACCGGGTGTACAGAATCGTAAATATCTCAAAAACTATTTAAGTGACAGATGTCAAAATTCGACAGTTGATGTAAAATTTAATTTCACACAAAAAAGGTTTTTTTTATTTTTTTGATACAAAGCTTGGTTTTCAAGATATTTACGTTCAAATAAAAAATTGAAAAACTTGCATATCTTAAAAACCACAAAAGTGACAGATGTCAAAATTTGACAGTTGACGTAAAATCTAATTTACCACAAAAAAGTTATTGGTGTTTGTTCGATACAATGCCTCCTTTCGGAGATATTAGCAATTATTTGAAAACCTCTATGTACCGGGTATACAAAATCGTAAATATCTCAAAAACTATTCAAGTGACAGATGTCAAAATTTGACAGTTGATGTAGAATTTAATTTCACACAAAAAAGGTGATTTTTATTTTTTCGATACAAAGCTTGGTTTTTAAGATATTTACGTTCAAATAAAAAATTGAAAAACTTGCATATCGTAAAAACCACAAAAGTGACAGATGTCAAAATTTGACAGTTGACGTAAAATCTAATTTACCACAAAAAAGTTATTGGTGTTTGTTCGATACAATGCCTCCTTTCGGAGATATTAGCAATTATTTGAAAACCTCTATGTACCGGGTATACAAAATCGTAAATATCTCAAAAACTATTCAAGTGACAGATGTCAAAATTTGACAGTTGACGTAGAATCTAATTTACCACAAAAAAGTTATCGGTGTTTGTTCGATACAATGCCTCCTTTCGGAGATATTCGCAATTATTTGAAAACCTCTATGTACCGGGTATACAAAATCGTAAATATCTTAAAAACTATTCAAGTGACAGATGTCAAAATTTGACAGTTGATGTAGAATTTAATTTCACACAAAAAAGGTATTTTTTATTTTTTCGATACAAAGTTTGGTTTTCAAAATATTTACGTTCAAATAAAAAATTGAAAAACTTGCATATCGTAAAGACCACAAAAGTGACAGATGTCAAAATTTGACAGTTGACGTAAAATCTAATTTACCACAAAAAAGTTATTGGTGTTTGTTCGATACAATGCCTCCTTTCGGAGATATTCGCAATTATTTGAAAACCTCTATGTACCGGGTATACAAAATCGTAAATATCTCAAAAACTATTTAAGCGACAGATGTCAAAATTTGACAGTTGATGTAAAATTTAATTTAACACAAAAGAGGTATTTTTTATTTTTTCGATACAAAGTTTGGTTTTCAAAATATTTACGTTCAAATAAAAAATTGAAAACCTTGCATATCTTAAAAACCACAAAAGGGACAGATGTCAAAATTTGACAGTTGACGTAAAATCTAATTTACCACAAAAAAGTTATTGGTGTTTGTTCGATACAATGCCTCCTTTCGGAGATATTAGCAATTATTTAAAAACCTCTATGTACCGGGTATACAAAATCGCAAATATCTCAAAAACTATTTAAGCGACAGATGTCAAAATTCGACAGTTGATGTAAAATTTAATTTCACACAAAAAAGGTTTTTTTTATTTTTTTGATACAAAGCTTGGTTTTCAAGATATTTACGTTCAAATAAAAAATTGAAAAACTTGCATATCTTAAAAACCACAAAAGTGACAGATGTCAAAATTTGACAGTTGACGTAAAATCTAATTTACCACTAAAAAGTTATTGGTGTTTGTTCGATACAATGCCTCCTTTCGGAGATATTAGCAATTATTTGAAAACCTCTATGTACCGGGTATACAAAATCGTAAATATCTCAAAAACTATTCAAGTGACAGATGTCAAAATTTGACAGTTGATGTAGAATTTAATTTCACACAAAAAAGGTGATTTTTATTTTTTCGATACAAAGCTTGGTTTTTAAGATATTTACGTTCAAATAAAAAATTGAAAAACTTGCATATCGTAAAAACCACAAAAGTGACAGATGTCAAAATTTGACAGTTGACGTAAAATCTAATTTACCACAAAAAAGTTATTGGTGTTTGTTCGATACAATGCCTCCTTTCGGAGATATTAGCAATTATTTGAAAACCTCTATGTACCGGGTATACAAAATCGTAAATATCTCAAAAACTATTCAAGTGACAGATGTCAAAATTTGACAGTTGACGTAGAATCTAATTTACCACAAAAAAGTTATCGGTGTTTGTTCGATACAATGCCTCCTTTCGGAGATATTCGCAATTATTTGAAAACCTCTATGTACCGGGTATACAAAATCGTAAATATCTTAAAAACTATTCAAGTGACAGATGTCAAAATTTGACAGTTGATGTAGAATTTAATTTCACACAAAAAAGGTATTTTTTATTTTTTCGATACAAAGTTTGGTTTTCAAAATATTTACGTTCAAATAAAAAATTGAAAAACTTGCATATCGTAAAGACCACAAAAGTGACAGATGTCAAAATTTGACAGTTGACGTAAAATCTAATTTACCACAAAAAAGTTATTGGTGTTTGTTCGATACAATGCCTCCTTTCGGAGATATTCGCAATTATTTGAAAACCTCTATGTACCGGGTATACAAAATCGTAAATATCTCAAAAACTATTTAAGCGACAGATGTCAAAATTTGACAGTTGATGTAAAATTTAATTTAACACAAAAGAGGTATTTTTTATTTTTTCGATACAAAGTTTGGTTTTCAAAATATTTACGTTCAAATAAAAAATTGAAAACCTTGCATATCTTAAAAACCACAAAAGGGACAGATGTCAAAATTTGACAGTTGACGTAAAATCTAATTTACCACAAAAAAGTTATTGGTGTTTGTTCGATACAATGCCTCCTTTCGGAGATATTAGCAATTATTTAAAAACCTCTATGTACCGGGTATACAAAATCGCAAATATCTCAAAAACTATTTAAGCGACAGATGTCAAAATTCGACAGTTGATGTAAAATTTAATTTCACACAAAAAAGGTTTTTTTTATTTTTTTGATACAAAGCTTGGTTTTCAAGATATTTACGTTCAAATAAAAAATTGAAAAACTTGCATATCTTAAAAACCACAAAAGTGACAGATGTCAAAATTTGACAGTTGACGTAAAATCTAATTTACCACAAAAAAGTTATTGGTGTTTGTTCGATACAATGCCTCCTTTCGGAGATATTAGCAATTATTTGAAAACCTCTATGTACCGGGTATACAAAATCGTAAATATCTCAAAAACTATTCAAGTGACAGATGTCAAAATTTGACAGTTGATGTAGAATTTAATTTCACACAAAAAAGGTGATTTTTATTTTTTCGATACAAAGCTTGGTTTTTAAGATATTTACGTTCAAATAAAAAATTGAAAAACTTGCATATCGTAAAAACCACAAAAGTGACAGATGTCAAAATTTGACAGTTGACGTAAAATCTAATTTACCACAAAAAAGTTATTGGTGTTTGTTCGATACAATGCCTCCTTTCGGAGATATTAGCAATTATTTGAAAACCTCTATGTACCGGGTATACAAAATCGTAAATATCTCAAAAACTATTCAAGTGACAGATGTCAAAATTTGACAGTTGACGTAGAATCTAATTTACCACAAAAAAGTTATCGGTGTTTGTTCGATACAATGCCTCCTTTCGGAGATATTCGCAATTATTTGAAAACCTCTATGTACCGGGTATACAAAATCGTAAATATCTCAAAAACTATTTAAGCGACAGATGTCAAAATTTGACAGTTGATGTAAAATTTAATTTAACACAAAAGAGGTATTTTTTATTTTTTCGATACAAAGTTTGGTTTTCAAAATATTTACGTTCAAATAAAAAATTGAAAACCTTGCATATCTTAAAAACCACAAAAGGGACAGATGTCAAAATTTGACAGTTGACGTAAAATCTAATTTACCACAAAAAAGTTATTGGTGTTTGTTCGATACAATGCCTCCTTTCGGAGATATTAGCAATTATTTAAAAACCTCTATGTACCGGGTATACAAAATCGCAAATATCTCAAAAACTATTTAAGCGACAGATGTCAAAATTTGACAGTTGATGTAAAATTTAATTTAACACAAAAAAGGTATTTTTTATTTTTTCGATACAAAGTTTGGTTTTCAAAATATTTACGTTCAAATAAAAAATTGAAAAACTTGCATATCTTAAAAACCACAAAAGGGACAGATGTCAAAATTTGACAGTTGACGTAAAATCTAATTTACCACAAAAAAGTTATTGGTGTTTGTTCGATACAATGCCTCCTTTCGGAGATATTCGCAATTATTTGAAAACCTCTGTGTACCAGGTGTACAGAATCGTAAATATCTCAAAAACTATTTAAGTGACAGATGTCAAAATTCGACAGTTGATGTAAAATTTAATTTCACACAAAAAAGGTTTTTTTTATTTTTTTGATACAAAGCTTGGTTTTCAAGATATTTACGTTCAAATAAAAAATTGAAAAACTTGCATATCTTAAAAACCACAAAAGTGACAGATGTCAAAATTTGACAGTTGACGTAAAATCTAATTTACCACAAAAAAGTTATTGGTGTTTGTTTGATACAATGCCTCCTTTCGGAGATATTAGCAATTATTTGAAAACCTCTATGTACCGGGTATACAAAATCGTAAATATCTCAAAAACTATTCAAGTGACAGATGTCAAAATTTGACAGTTGATGTAGAATTTAATTTCACACAAAAAAGGTGATTTTTATTTTTTCGATACAAAGCTTGGTTTTTAAGATATTTACGTTCAAATAAAAAATTGAAAAACTTGCATATCGTAAAAACCACAAAAGTGACAGATGTCAAAATTTGACAGTTGACGTAAAATCTAATTTACCACAAAAAAGTTATTGGTGTTTGTTCGATACAATGCCTCCTTTCGGAGATATTAGCAATTATTTGAAAACCTCTATGTACCGGGTATACAAAATCGTAAATATCTCAAAAACTATTCAAGTGACAGATGTCAAAATTTGACAGTTGACGTAGAATCTAATTTACCACAAAAAAGTTATTGGTGTTTGTTCGATACAATGCCTCCTTTCGGAGATATTCGCAATTATTTGAAAACCTCTATGTACCGGGTATACAAAATCGTAAATATCTCAAAAACTATTCAAGTGACAGACGTCAAAATTTGACAGTTGATGTAGAATTTAATTTCACACAAAAAAGGTATTTTTTATTTTTTCGATACAAAGTTTGGTTTTCAAAATATTTACGTTCAAATAAAAAATTGAAAAACTTGCATATTGTAAAGACCACAAAAGTGACAGATGTCAAAATTTGACGGTTGACGTAAAATCTAATTTACCACAAAAAAGTTTTTGGTGTTTGTTCGATACAATGCCTCCTTTCGGAGATATTCGCAATTATTTGAAAACCTCTATGTACCGGGTATACAAAATCGTAAATATCTCAAAAACTATTCAAGTGACAGATGTCAAAATTTGACAGTTGATGTAGAATTTAATTTCACACAAAAAAGGTAATTTTTATTTTTTCGATACAAAGCTTGGTTTTTAAGATATTTACGTTCAAATAAAAAATTGAAAAACTTGCATATCGTAAAAACCACAAAAGTGACAGATGTCAAAATTTGACAGTTGACGTAAAATCTAATTTACCACAAAAAAGTTATTGGTATTTGTTTGATACAATGCCTCCTTTCGGAGATATTCGCAATTATTTAAAATCTCTATGTACCGGGTATACAAAATCGTAAATATCTCAAAAACTATTTAAGTGACAGATGTCAAAATTTGACAGTTGATGTAAAATTTAATTTCACACAAAAAAGGTTTTTTTTATTTTTTTGATACAAAGCTTGGTTTTCAAGATATTTACGTTCAAATAAAAAATTGAAAAACTTGCATATCTTAAAAACCACAAAAGTGACAGATGTCAAAATTTGACAGTTGACGTAAAATCTAATTTACCACAAAAAAGTTATTGGTGTTTGTTCGATACAATGCCTCCTTTCGGAGATATTAGCAATTATTTAAAAACCTCTATGTACCGGGTATACAAAATCGTAAATATCTCAAAAACTATTTAAGCGACAGATGTCAAAATTTGACAGTTGATGTAAAATTTAATTTAACACAAAAAAGGTATTTTTTATTTTTTCGATACAAAGTTTGGTTTTCAAGATATTTACGTTCAAATAAAAAATTGAAAAACTTGCATATCTTAAAAACCACAAAAGGGACAGATGTCAAAATTTGACAGTTGACGTAAAATCTAATTTACCACAAAAAAGTTATTGGTGTTTGTTCGATACAATGCCTCCTTTCGGAGATATTCGCAATTATTTGAAAACCTCTGTGTACCGGGTGTACAGAATCGTAAATATCTCAAAAACTATTTAAGTGACAGATGTCAAAATTCGACAGTTGATGTAAAATTTAATTTCACACAAAAAAGGTTTTTTTTATTTTTTTGATACAAAGCTTGGTTTTCAAGATATTTACGTTCAAATAAAAAATTGAAAAACTTGCATATCTTAAAAACCACAAAAGTGACAGATGTCAAAATTTGACAGTTGACGTAAAATCTAATTTACCACAAAAAAGTTATTGGTGTTTGTTCGATACAATGCCTCCTTTCGGAGATATTAGCAATTATTTAAAAACCTCTATGTACCGGGTATACAAAATCGTAAATATCTCAAAAACTATTTAAGCGACAGATGTCAAAATTTGACAGTTGATGTAAAATTTAATTTAACACAAAAAAGGTATTTTTTATTTTTTCGATACAAAGTTTGGTTTTCAAGATATTTACGTTCAAATAAAAAATTGAAAAACTTGCATATCTTAAAAACCACAAAAGGGACAGATGTCAAAATTTGACAGTTGACGTAAAATCTAATTTACCACAAAAAAGTTATTGGTGTTTGTTCGATACAATGCCTCCTTTCGGAGATATTCGCAATTATTTGAAAACCTCTGTGTACCGGGTGTACAGAATCGTAAATATCTCAAAAACTATTTAAGTGACAGATGTCAAAATTCGACAGTTGATGTAAAATTTAATTTCACACAAAAAAGGTTTTTTTTATTTTTTTGATACAAAGCTTGGTTTTCAAGATATTTACGTTCAAATAAAAAATTGAAAAACTTGCATATCTTAAAAACCACAAAAGTGACAGATGTCAAAATTTGACAGTTGACGTAAAATCTAATTTACCACAAAAAAGTTATTGGTGTTTGTTCGATACAATGCCTCCTTTCGGAGATATTAGCAATTATTTGAAAACCTCTATGTACCGGGTATACAAAATCGTAAATATCTCAAAAACTATTCAAGTGACAGATGTCAAAATTTGACAGTTGATGTAGAATTTAATTTCACACAAAAAAGGTGATTTTTATTTTTTCGATACAAAGCTTGGTTTTTAAGATATTTACGTTCAAATAAAAAATTGAAAAACTTGCATATCGTAAAAACCACAAAAGTGACAGATGTCAAAATTTGACAGTTGACGTAAAATCTAATTTACCACAAAAAAGTTATTGGTGTTTGTTCGATACAATGCCTCCTTTCGGAGATATTAGCAATTATTTGAAAACCTCTATGTACCGGGTATACAAAATCGTAAATATCTCAAAAACTATTCAAGTGACAGATGTCAAAATTTGACAGTTGACGTAGAATCTAATTTACCACAAAAAAGTTATCGGTGTTTGTTCGATACAATGCCTCCTTTCGGAGATATTCGCAATTATTTGAAAACCTCTATGTACCGGGTATACAAAATCGTAAATATCTTAAAAACTATTCAAGTGACAGATGTCAAAATTTGACAGTTGATGTAGAATTTAATTTCACACAAAAAAGGTATTTTTTATTTTTTCGATACAAAGTTTGGTTTTCAAAATATTTACGTTCAAATAAAAAATTGAAAAACTTGCATATCGTAAAGACCACAAAAGTGACAGATGTCAAAATTTGACAGTTGACGTAAAATCTAATTTACCACAAAAAAGTTATTGGTGTTTGTTTGATACAATGCCTCCTTTCGGAGATATTCGCAATTATTTGAAAACCTCTATGTACCGGGTATACAAAATCGTAAATATCTCAAAAACTATTTAAGCGACAGATGTCAAAATTTGACAGTTGATGTAAAATTTAATTTAACACAAAAGAGGTATTTTTTATTTTTTCGATACAAAGTTTGGTTTTCAAAATATTTACGTTCAAATAAAAAATTGAAAACCTTGCATATCTTAAAAACCACAAAAGGGACAGATGTCAAAATTTGACAGTTGACGTAAAATCTAATTTACCACAAAAAAGTTATTGGTGTTTGTTCGATACAATGCCTCCTTTCGGAGATATTAGCAATTATTTAAAAACCTCTATGTACCGGGTATACAAAATCGCAAATATCTCAAAAACTATTTAAGCGACAGATGTCAAAATTTGACAGTTGATGTAAAATTTAATTTAACACAAAAAAGGTATTTTTTATTTTTTCGATACAAAGTTTGGTTTTCAAAATATTTACGTTCAAATAAAAAATTGAAAAACTTGCATATCTTAAAAACCACAAAAGGGACAGATGTCAAAATTTGACAGTTGACGTAAAATCTAATTTACCACAAAAAAGTTATTGGTGTTTGTTCGATACAATGCCTCCTTTCGGAGATATTCGCAATTATTTGAAAACCTCTGTGTACCAGGTGTACAGAATCGTAAATATCTCAAAAACTATTTAAGTGACAGATGTCAAAATTCGACAGTTGATGTAAAATTTAATTTCACACAAAAAAGGTTTTTTTTATTTTTTTGATACAAAGCTTGGTTTTCAAGATATTTACGTTCAAATAAAAAATTGAAAAACTTGCATATCTTAAAAACCACAAAAGTGACAGATGTCAAAATTTGACAGTTGACGTAAAATCTAATTTACCACAAAAAAGTTATTGGTGTTTGTTCGATACAATGCCTCCTTTCGGAGATATTAGCAATTATTTGAAAACCTCTATGTACCGGGTATACAAAATCGTAAATATCTCAAAAACTATTTAAGTGACAGATGTCAAAATTTGACAGTTGATGTAGAATTTAATTTCACACAAAAAAGGTGATTTTTATTTTTTTGATACAAAGCTTGGTTTTTAAGATATTTACGTTCAAATAAAAAATTGAAAAACTTGCATATCGTAAAAACCACAAAAGTGACAGATGTCAAAATTTGACAGTTGACGTAAAATCTAATTTACCACAAAAAAGTTATTGGTGTTTGTTCGATACAATGCCTCCTTTCGGAGATATTAGCAATTATTTGAAAACCTCTATGTACTGGGTATACAAAATCGTAAATATCTCAAAAACTATTTAAGTGACAGATGTCAAAATTTGACAGTTGACGTAGAATCTAATTTACCACAAAAAAGTTATTGGTGTTTGTTCGATACAATGCCTCCTTTCGGAGATATTCGCAATTATTTGAAAACCTCTATGTACCGGGTATACAAAATCGTAAATATCTCAAAAACTATTTAAGTGACAGATGTCAAAATTTGACAGTTGATGTAAAATTTAATTTCACACAAAAAAGGTTTTTTTTATTTTTTTGATACAAAGCTTGGTTTTCAAGATATTTACGTTCAAATAAAAAATTGAAAAACTTGCATATCTTAAAAACCACAAAAGTGACAGATGTCAAAATTTGACAGTTGACGTAAAATCTAATTTACCACAAAAAAGTTATTGGTGTTTGTTTGATACAATGCCTCCTTTCGGAGATATTAGCAATTATTTAAAAACCTCTATGTACCGGGTATACAAAATCGTAAATATCTCAAAAACTATTTAAGCGACAGATGTCAAAATTTGACAGTTGATGTAAAATTTAATTTCACACAAAAAAGGTATTTTTTATTTTTTCGATACAAAGTTTGGTTTTCAAAATATTTACGTTCAAATAAAAAATTGAAAACCTTGCATATCTTAAAAACCACAAAAGGGGCAGATGTCAAAATTTGACAGTTGACGTAAAATCTAATTTACTACAAAAAAGTTAATGGTGTTTGTTCGATACAATGCCTCCTTTCGGAGATATTCGCAATTATTTGAAAACCTCTGTGTACCGGGTGTACAAAATCGTAAATATCTCAAAAACTATTTAAGTGACAGATGTCAAAATTTGACAGTTGATGTAAAATTTAATTTCACACAAAAAAGGTTTTTTTTATTTTTTTGATACAAAGCTTGGTTTTCAAGATATTTACGTTCAAATAAAAAATTGAAAAACTTGCATATTTTAAAAACCACAAAAGTGACAGATGTCAAAATTTGACAGTTGACGTAAAATCTAATTTACCACAAAAAAGTTATTGGTGTTTGTTCGATACAATGCCTCCTTTCGGAGATATTCGCAATTATTTGAAAACCTCTGTGTACCGGGTGTACAAAATCGTAAATATCTCAAAAACTATTTAAGTGACAGATGTCAAAATTTGACAGTTGATGTAAAATTTAATTTCACACAAAAATAGTTTTTTTTATTTTTTTGATACAAAGCTTGGTTTTCAAGATATTTACGTTCAAATAAAAAATTGAAAAACTTGCATATCGTAAAAACCACAAAAGTGACAGATGTCAAAATTTGACAGTTGACGTAAAATCTAGTTTACCACAAAAAAGTTATTGGTGTTTGTTCGATACAATGCCTCCTTTCGGAGATATTAGCAATTATTTGAAAACCTCTATGTACCGGGTATACAAAATCGTAAATATCTCAAAAACTATTTAAGTGACAGATGTCAAAATTTGACAGTTGACGTAGAATCTAATTTACCACACAAAAAAGGTATTTTTTATTTTTTCGATACAAAGTTTGGTTTTCAAAATATTTACGTTCAAATAAAAAATTGAAAAACTTGCATATCGTAAAGACCACAAAAGTGACAGATGTCAAAATTTGACAGTTGACGTAAAATCTAATTTACCACAAAAAAGTTATTGGTGTTTGTTCGATACAATGCCTCCTTTCGGAGATATTCGCAATTATTTGAAAACCTCTATGTACCGGGTATACAAAATCGTAAATATCTCAAAAACTATTCAAGTGACAGATGTCAAAATTTGACGGTTGACGTAAAATCTAATTTACCACAAAAAAGTTTTTGGTGTTTGTTCGATACAATGCCTCCTTTCGGAGATATTCGCAATTATTTAAAATCTCTATGTACCGGGTATACAAAATCGTAAATATCTCAAAAACTATTTAAGTGACAGATGTCAAAATTTGACAGTTGATGTAAAATTTAATTTCACACAAAAAAGGTATTTTTTTTTTTCGATACAAAGTTTGGTTTTCAAAATATTTACGTTCAAATAAAAAATTGAAAAACTTGCATATCTTAAAAACCACAAAAGGGACAGATGTCAAAATTTGACAGTTGACGTAAAATCTAATTTACCACAAAAAAGTTATTGGTGTTTGTTCGATACAATGCCTCCTTTCGGAGATATTCGCAATTATTTGAAAACCTCTGTGTACCGGGTGTACAGAATCGTAAATATCTCAAAAACTATTTAAGTGACAGATGTCAAAATTCGACAGTTGATGTAAAATTTAATTTCACACAAAAAAGGTTTTTTTTATTTTTTTGATACAAAGCTTGGTTTTCAAGATATTTACGTTCAAATAAAAAATTGAAAAACTTGCATATCTTAAAAACCACAAAAGTGACAGATGTCAAAATTTGACAGTTGACGTAAAATCTAATTTACCACAAAAAAGTTATTGGTGTTTGTTCGATACAATGCCTCCTTTCGGAGATATTAGCAATTATTTGAAAACCTCTATGTACCGGGTATACAAAATCGTAAATATCTCAAAAACTATTCAAGTGACAGATGTCAAAATTTGACAGTTGATGTAGAATTTAATTTCACACAAAAAAGGTGATTTTTATTTTTTCGATACAAAGCTTGGTTTTTAAGATATTTACGTTCAAATAAAAAATTGAAAAACTTGCATATCGTAAAAACCACAAAAGTGACAGATGTCAAAATTTGACAGTTGACGTAAAATCTAATCTACCACAAAAAAGTTATTGGTGTTTGTTCGATACAATGCCTCCTTTCGGAGATATTAGCAATTATTTGAAAACCTCTATGTACCGGGTATACAAAATCGTAAATATCTCAAAAACTATTCAAGTGACAGATGTCAAAATTTGACAGTTGACGTAGAATCTAATTTACCACAAAAAAGTTATTGGTGTTTGTTCGATACAATGCCTCCTTTCGGAGATATTCGCAATTATTTGAAAACCTCTATGTACCGGGTATACAAAATCGTAAATATCTCAAAAACTATTCAAGTGACAGACGTCAAAATTTGACAGTTGATGTAGAATTTAATTTCACACAAAAAAGGTATTTTTTATTTTTTCGATACAAAGTTTGGTTTTCAAAATATTTACGTTCAAATAAAAAATTGAAAAACTTGCATATTGTAAAGACCACAAAAGTGACAGATGTCAAAATTTGACGGTTGACGTAAAATCTAATTTACCACAAAAAAGTTTTTGGTGTTTGTTCGATACAATGCCTCCTTTCGGAGATATTCGCAATTATTTGAAAACCTCTATGTACCGGGTATACAAAATCGTAAATATCTCAAAAACTATTCAAGTGACAGATGTCAAAATTTGACAGTTGATGTAGAATTTAATTTCACACAAAAAAGGTAATTTTTATTTTTTCGATACAAAGCTTGGTTTTTAAGATATTTACGTTCAAATAAAAAATTGAAAAACTTGCATATCGTAAAAACCACAAAAGTGACAGATGTCAAAATTTGACAGTTGACGTAAAATCTAATTTACCACAAAAAAGTTATTGGTGTTTGTTTGATACAATGCCTCCTTTCGGAGATATTCGCAATTATTTAAAATCTCTATGTACCGGGTATACAAAATCGTAAATATCTCAAAAACTATTTAAGTGACAGATGTCAAAATTGGACAGTTGATGTAAAATTTAATTTCACACAAAAAAGGTTTTTTTTATTTTTTTGATACAAAGCTTGGTTTTCAAGATATTTACGTTCAAATAAAAAATTGAAAAACTTGCATATCTTAAAAACCACAAAAGTGACAGATGTCAAAATTTGACAGTTGACGTAAAATCTAATTTACCACAAAAAAGTTATTGGTGTTTGTTCGATACAATGCCTCCTTTCGGAGATATTAGCAATTATTTAAAAACCTCTATGTACCGGGTATACAAAATCGTAAATATCTCAAAAACTATTTAAGCGACAGATGTCAAAATTTGACAGTTGATGTAAAATTTAATTTAACACAAAAAAGGTATTTTTTATTTTTTCGATACAAAGTTTGGTTTTCAAGATATTTACGTTCAAATAAAAAATTGAAAAACTTGCATATCTTAAAAACCACAAAAGGGACAGATGTCAAAATTTGACAGTTGACGTAAAATCTAATTTACCACAAAAAAGTTATTGGTGTTTGTTCGATACAATGCCTCCTTTCGGAGATATTCGCAATTATTTGAAAACCTCTGTGTACCGGGTGTACAGAATCGTAAATATCTCAAAAACTATTTAAGTGACAGACGTCAAAATTCGACAGTTGATGTAAAATTTAATTTCACACAAAAAAGGTTTTTTTTATTTTTTTGATACAAAGCTTGGTTTTCAAGATATTTACGTTCAAATAAAAAATTGAAAAACTTGCATATCTTAAAAACCACAAAAGTGACAGATGTCAAAATTTGACAGTTGACGTAAAATCTAATTTACCACAAAAAAGTTATTGGTGTTTGTTCGATACAATGCCTCCTTTCGGAGATATTAGCAATTATTTGAAAACCTCTATGTACCGGGTATACAAAATCGTAAATATCTCAAAAACTATTCAAGTGACAGATGTCAAAATTTGACAGTTGATGTAGAATTTAATTTCACACAAAAAAGGTGATTTTTATTTTTTCGATACAAAGCTTGGTTTTTAAGATATTTACGTTCAAATAAAAAATTGAAAAACTTGCATATCGTAAAAACCACAAAAGTGACAGATGTCAAAATTTGACAGTTGACGTAAAATCTAATTTACCACAAAAAAGTTATTGGTGTTTGTTCGATACAATGCCTCCTTTCGGAGATATTAGCAATTATTTGAAAACCTCTATGTACCGGGTATACAAAATCGTAAATATCTCAAAAACTATTCAAGTGACAGATGTCAAAATTTGACAGTTGACGTAGAATCTAATTTACCACAAAAAAGTTATCGGTGTTTGTTCGATACAATGCCTCCTTTCGGAGATATTCGCAATTATTTGAAAACCTCTATGTACCGGGTATACAAAATCGTAAATATCTTAAAAACTATTCAAGTGACAGATGTCAAAATTTGACAGTTGATGTAGAATTTAATTTCACACAAAAAAGGTATTTTTTATTTTTTCGATACAAAGTTTGGTTTTCAAAATATTTACGTTCAAATAAAAAATTGAAAAACTTGCATATCGTAAAGACCACAAAAGTGACAGATGTCAAAATTTGACAGTTGACGTAAAATCTAATTTACCACAAAAAAGTTATTGGTGTTTGTTCGATACAATGCCTCCTTTCGGAGATATTCGCAATTATTTGAAAACCTCTATGTACCGGGTATACAAAATCGTAAATATCTCAAAAACTATTTAAGCGACAGATGTCAAAATTTGACAGTTGATGTAAAATTTAATTTAACACAAAAGAGGTATTTTTTATTTTTTCGATACAAAGTTTGGTTTTCAAGATATTTACGTTCAAATAAAAAATTGAAAAACTTGCATATCTTAAAAACCACAAAAGGGACAGATGTCAAAATTTGACAGTTGACGTAAAATCTAATTTACCACAAAAAAGTTATTGGTGTTTGTTCGATACAATGCCTCCTTTCGGAGATATTCGCAATTATTTGAAAACCTCTGTGTACCGGGTGTACAGAATCGTAAATATCTCAAAAACTATTTAAGTGACAGATGTCAAAATTCGACAGTTGATGTAAAATTTAATTTCACACAAAAAAGGTTTTTTTTATTTTTTTGATACAAAGCTTGGTTTTCAAGATATTTACGTTCAAATAAAAAATTGAAAAACTTGCATATCTTAAAAACCACAAAAGTGACAGATGTCAAAATTTGACAGTTGACGTAAAATCTAATTTACCACAAAAAAGTTAATGGTGTTTGTTCGATACAATGCCTCCTTTCGGAGATATTAGCAATTATTTGAAAACCTCTATGTACCGGGTATACAAAATCGTAAATATCTCAAAAACTATTCAAGTGACAGATGTCAAAATTTGACAGTTGATGTAGAATTTAATTTCACACAAAAAAGGTGATTTTTATTTTTTCGATACAAAGCTTGGTTTTTAAGATATTTACGTTCAAATAAAAAATTGAAAAACTTGCATATCGTAAAAACCACAAAAGTGACAGATGTCAAAATTTGACAGTTGACGTAAAATCTAATTTACCACAAAAAAGTTATTGGTGTTTGTTCGATACAATGCCTCCTTTCGGAGATATTAGCAATTATTTGAAAACCTCTATGTACCGGGTATACAAAATCGTAAATATCTCAAAAACTATTCAAGTGACAGATGTCAAAATTTGACAGTTGACGTAGAATCTAATTTACCACAAAAAAGTTATCGGTGTTTGTTCGATACAATGCCTCCTTTCGGAGATATTCGCAATTATTTGAAAACCTCTATGTACCGGGTATACAAAATCGTAAATATCTTAAAAACTATTCAAGTGACAGATGTCAAAATTTGACAGTTGATGTAGAATTTAATTTCACACAAAAAAGGTATTTTTTATTTTTTCGATACAAAGTTTGGTTTTCAAAATATTTACGTTCAAATAAAAAATTGAAAAACTTGCATATCGTAAAGACCACAAAAGTGACAGATGTCAAAATTTGACAGTTGACGTAAAATCTAATTTACCACAAAAAAGTTATTGGTGTTTGTTCGATACAATGCCTCCTTTCGGAGATATTCGCAATTATTTGAAAACCTCTATGTACCGGGTATACAAAATCGTAAATATCTCAAAAACTATTTAAGCGACAGATGTCAAAATTTGACAGTTGATGTAAAATTTAATTTAACACAAAAGAGGTATTTTTTATTTTTTCGATACAAAGTTTGGTTTTCAAAATATTTACGTTCAAATAAAAAATTGAAAACCTTGCATATCTTAAAAACCACAAAAGGGACAGATGTCAAAATTTGACAGTTGACGTAAAATCTAATTTACCACAAAAAAGTTATTGGTGTTTGTTCGATACAATGCCTCCTTTCGGAGATATTAGCAATTATTTAAAAACCTCTATGTACCGGGTATACAAAATCGCAAATATCTCAAAAACTATTTAAGCGACAGATGTCAAAATTTGACAGTTGATGTAAAATTTAATTTAACACAAAAAAGGTATTTTTTATTTTTTCGATACAAAGTTTGGTTTTCAAAATATTTACGTTCAAATAAAAAATTGAAAAACTTGCATATCTTAAAAACCACAAAAGGGACAGATGTCAAAATTTGACAGTTGACGTAAAATCTAATTTACCACAAAAAAGTTATTGGTGTTTGTTCGATACAATGCCTCCTTTCGGAGATATTCGCAATTATTTGAAAACCTCTGTGTACCAGGTGTACAGAATCGTAAATATCTCAAAAACTATTTAAGTGACAGATGTCAAAATTCGACAGTTGATGTAAAATTTAATTTCACACAAAAAAGGTTTTTTTTATTTTTTTGATACAAAGCTTGGTTTTCAAGATATTTACGTTCAAATAAAAAATTGAAAAACTTGCATATCTTAAAAACCACAAAAGTGACAGATGTCAAAATTTGACAGTTGACGTAAAATCTAATTTACCACAAAAAAGTTATTGGTGTTTGTTTGATACAATGCCTCCTTTCGGAGATATTAGCAATTATTTGAAAACCTCTATGTACCGGGTATACAAAATCGTAAATATCTCAAAAACTATTCAAGTGACAGATGTCAAAATTTGACAGTTGATGTAGAATTTAATTTCACACAAAAAAGGTGATTTTTATTTTTTCGATACAAAGCTTGGTTTTTAAGATATTTACGTTCAAATAAAAAATTGAAAAACTTGCATATCGTAAAAACCACAAAAGTGACAGATGTCAAAATTTGACAGTTGACGTAAAATCTAATTTACCACAAAAAAGTTATTGGTGTTTGTTCGATACAATGCCTCCTTTCGGAGATATTAGCAATTATTTGAAAACCTCTATGTACCGGGTATACAAAATCGTAAATATCTCAAAAACTATTCAAGTGACAGATGTCAAAATTTGACAGTTGACGTAGAATCTAATTTACCACAAAAAAGTTATTGGTGTTTGTTCGATACAATGCCTCCTTTCGGAGATATTCGCAATTATTTGAAAACCTCTATGTACCGGGTATACAAAATCGTAAATATCTCAAAAACTATTCAAGTGACAGACGTCAAAATTTGACAGTTGATGTAGAATTTAATTTCACACAAAAAAGGTATTTTTTATTTTTTCGATACAAAGTTTGGTTTTCAAAATATTTACGTTCAAATAAAAAATTGAAAAACTTGCATATTGTAAAGACCACAAAAGTGACAGATGTCAAAATTTGACGGTTGACGTAAAATCTAATTTACCACAAAAAAGTTTTTGGTGTTTGTTCGATACAATGCCTCCTTTCGGAGATATTCGCAATTATTTGAAAACCTCTATGTACCGGGTATACAAAATCGTAAATATCTCAAAAACTATTCAAGTGACAGATGTCAAAATTTGACAGTTGATGTAGAATTTAATTTCACACAAAAAAGGTAATTTTTATTTTTTCGATACAAAGCTTGGTTTTTAAGATATTTACGTTCAAATAAAAAATTGAAAAACTTGCATATCGTAAAAACCACAAAAGTGACAGATGTCAAAATTTGACAGTTGACGTAAAATCTAATTTACCACAAAAAAGTTATTGGTATTTGTTTGATACAATGCCTCCTTTCGGAGATATTCGCAATTATTTAAAATCTCTATGTACCGGGTATACAAAATCGTAAATATCTCAAAAACTATTTAAGTGACAGATGTCAAAATTTGACAGTTGATGTAAAATTTAATTTCACACAAAAAAGGTTTTTTTTATTTTTTTGATACAAAGCTTGGTTTTCAAGATATTTACGTTCAAATAAAAAATTGAAAAACTTGCATATCTTAAAAACCACAAAAGTGACAGATGTCAAAATTTGACAGTTGACGTAAAATCTAATTTACCACAAAAAAGTTATTGGTGTTTGTTCGATACAATGCCTCCTTTCGGAGATATTAGCAATTATTTAAAAACCTCTATGTACCGGGTATACAAAATCGTAAATATCTCAAAAACTATTTAAGCGACAGATGTCAAAATTTGACAGTTGATGTAAAATTTAATTTAACACAAAAAAGGTATTTTTTATTTTTTCGATACAAAGTTTGGTTTTCAAGATATTTACGTTCAAATAAAAAATTGAAAAACTTGCATATCTTAAAAACCACAAAAGGGACAGATGTCAAAATTTGACAGTTGACGTAAAATCTAATTTACCACAAAAAAGTTATTGGTGTTTGTTCGATACAATGCCTCCTTTCGGAGATATTCGCAATTATTTGAAAACCTCTGTGTACCGGGTGTACAGAATCGTAAATATCTCAAAAACTATTTAAGTGACAGATGTCAAAATTCGACAGTTGATGTAAAATTTAATTTCACACAAAAAAGGTTTTTTTTATTTTTTTGATACAAAGCTTGGTTTTCAAGATATTTACGTTCAAATAAAAAATTGAAAAACTTGCATATCTTAAAAACCACAAAAGTGACAGATGTCAAAATTTGACAGTTGACGTAAAATCTAATTTACCACAAAAAAGTTATTGGTGTTTGTTCGATACAATGCCTCCTTTCGGAGATATTAGCAATTATTTAAAAACCTCTATGTACCGGGTATACAAAATCGTAAATATCTCAAAAACTATTTAAGCGACAGATGTCAAAATTTGACAGTTGATGTAAAATTTAATTTAACACAAAAAAGGTATTTTTTATTTTTTCGATACAAAGTTTGGTTTTCAAGATATTTACGTTCAAATAAAAAATTGAAAAACTTGCATATCTTAAAAACCACAAAAGGGACAGATGTCAAAATTTGACAGTTGACGTAAAATCTAATTTACCACAAAAAAGTTATTGGTGTTTGTTCGATACAATGCCTCCTTTCGGAGATATTCGCAATTATTTGAAAACCTCTGTGTACCGGGTGTACAGAATCGTAAATATCTCAAAAACTATTTAAGTGACAGATGTCAAAATTCGACAGTTGATGTAAAATTTAATTTCACACAAAAAAGGTTTTTTTTATTTTTTTGATACAAAGCTTGGTTTTCAAGATATTTACGTTCAAATAAAAAATTGAAAAACTTGCATATCTTAAAAACCACAAAAGTGACAGATGTCAAAATTTGACAGTTGACGTAAAATCTAATTTACCACAAAAAAGTTATTGGTGTTTGTTCGATACAATGCCTCCTTTCGGAGATATTAGCAATTATTTGAAAACCTCTATGTACCGGGTATACAAAATCGTAAATATCTCAAAAACTATTCAAGTGACAGATGTCAAAATTTGACAGTTGATGTAGAATTTAATTTCACACAAAAAAGGTGATTTTTATTTTTTCGATACAAAGCTTGGTTTTTAAGATATTTACGTTCAAATAAAAAATTGAAAAACTTGCATATCGTAAAAACCACAAAAGTGACAGATGTCAAAATTTGACAGTTGACGTAAAATCTAATTTACCACAAAAAAGTTATTGGTGTTTGTTCGATACAATGCCTCCTTTCGGAGATATTAGCAATTATTTGAAAACCTCTATGTACCGGGTATACAAAATCGTAAATATCTCAAAAACTATTCAAGTGACAGATGTCAAAATTTGACAGTTGACGTAGAATCTAATTTACCACAAAAAAGTTATCGGTGTTTGTTCGATACAATGCCTCCTTTCGGAGATATTCGCAATTATTTGAAAACCTCTATGTACCGGGTATACAAAATCGTAAATATCTTAAAAACTATTCAAGTGACAGATGTCAAAATTTGACAGTTGATGTAGAATTTAATTTCACACAAAAAAGGTATTTTTTATTTTTTCGATACAAAGTTTGGTTTTCAAAATATTTACGTTCAAATAAAAAATTGAAAAACTTGCATATCGTAAAGACCACAAAAGTGACAGATGTCAAAATTTGACAGTTGACGTAAAATCTAATTTACCACAAAAAAGTTATTGGTGTTTGTTTGATACAATGCCTCCTTTCGGAGATATTCGCAATTATTTGAAAACCTCTATGTACCGGGTATACAAAATCGTAAATATCTCAAAAACTATTTAAGCGACAGATGTCAAAATTTGACAGTTGATGTAAAATTTAATTTAACACAAAAGAGGTATTTTTTATTTTTTCGATACAAAGTTTGGTTTTCAAAATATTTACGTTCAAATAAAAAATTGAAAACCTTGCATATCTTAAAAACCACAAAAGGGACAGATGTCAAAATTTGACAGTTGACGTAAAATCTAATTTACCACAAAAAAGTTATTGGTGTTTGTTCGATACAATGCCTCCTTTCGGAGATATTAGCAATTATTTAAAAACCTCTATGTACCGGGTATACAAAATCGCAAATATCTCAAAAACTATTTAAGCGACAGATGTCAAAATTTGACAGTTGATGTAAAATTTAATTTAACACAAAAAAGGTATTTTTTATTTTTTCGATACAAAGTTTGGTTTTCAAAATATTTACGTTCAAATAAAAAATTGAAAAACTTGCATATCTTAAAAACCACAAAAGGGACAGATGTCAAAATTTGACAGTTGACGTAAAATCTAATTTACCACAAAAAAGTTATTGGTGTTTGTTCGATACAATGCCTCCTTTCGGAGATATTCGCAATTATTTGAAAACCTCTGTGTACCAGGTGTACAGAATCGTAAATATCTCAAAAACTATTTAAGTGACAGATGTCAAAATTCGACAGTTGATGTAAAATTTAATTTCACACAAAAAAGGTTTTTTTTATTTTTTTGATACAAAGCTTGGTTTTCAAGATATTTACGTTCAAATAAAAAATTGAAAAACTTGCATATCTTAAAAACCACAAAAGTGACAGATGTCAAAATTTGACAGTTGACGTAAAATCTAATTTACCACAAAAAAGTTATTGGTGTTTGTTCGATACAATGCCTCCTTTCGGAGATATTAGCAATTATTTGAAAACCTCTATGTACCGGGTATACAAAATCGTAAATATCTCAAAAACTATTTAAGTGACAGATGTCAAAATTTGACAGTTGATGTAGAATTTAATTTCACACAAAAAAGGTGATTTTTATTTTTTCGATACAAAGCTTGGTTTTTAAGATATTTACGTTCAAATAAAAAATTGAAAAACTTGCATATCGTAAAAACCACAAAAGTGACAGATGTCAAAATTTGACAGTTGACGTAAAATCTAATTTACCACAAAAAAGTTATTGGTGTTTGTTCGATACAATGCCTCCTTTCGGAGATATTAGCAATTATTTGAAAACCTCTATGTACTGGGTATACAAAATCGTAAATATCTCAAAAACTATTTAAGTGACAGATGTCAAAATTTGACAGTTGACGTAGAATCTAATTTACCACAAAAAAGTTATTGGTGTTTGTTCGATACAATGCCTCCTTTCGGAGATATTCGCAATTATTTGAAAACCTCTATGTACCGGGTATACAAAATCGTAAATATCTCAAAAACTATTTAAGTGACAGATGTCAAAATTTGACAGTTGATGTAAAATTTAATTTCACACAAAAAAGGTTTTTTTTATTTTTTTGATACAAAGCTTGGTTTTCAAGATATTTACGTTCAAATAAAAAATTGAAAAACTTGCATATCTTAAAAACCACAAAAGTGACAGATGTCAAAATTTGACAGTTGACGTAAAATCTAATTTACCACAAAAAAGTTATTGGTGTTTGTTTGATACAATGCCTCCTTTCGGAGATATTAGCAATTATTTAAAAACCTCTATGTACCGGGTATACAAAATCGTAAATATCTCAAAAACTATTTAAGCGACAGATGTCAAAATTTGACAGTTGATGTAAAATTTAATTTCACACAAAAAAGGTATTTTTTATTTTTTCGATACAAAGTTTGGTTTTCAAAATATTTACGTTCAAATAAAAAATTGAAAACCTTGCATATCTTAAAAACCACAAAAGGGGCAGATGTCAAAATTTGACAGTTGACGTAAAATCTAATTTACTACAAAAAAGTTAATGGTGTTTGTTCGATACAATGCCTCCTTTCGGAGATATTCGCAATTATTTGAAAACCTCTGTGTACCGGGTGTACAAAATCGTAAATATCTCAAAAACTATTTAAGTGACAGATGTCAAAATTTGACAGTTGATGTAAAATTTAATTTCACACAAAAAAGGTTTTTTTTATTTTTTTGATACAAAGCTTGGTTTTCAAGATATTTACGTTCAAATAAAAAATTGAAAAACTTGCATATTTTAAAAACCACAAAAGTGACAGATGTCAAAATTTGACAGTTGACGTAAAATCTAATTTACCACAAAAAAGTTATTGGTGTTTGTTCGATACAATGCCTCCTTTCGGAGATATTAGCAATTATTTAAAAACCTCTATGTACCGGGTATACAAAATCGTAAATATCTCAAAAACTATTTAAGCGACAGATGTCAAAATTTGACAGTTGATGTAAAATTTAATTTAACACAAAAAAGGTATTTTTTATTTTTTCGATACAAAGTTTGGTTTTCAAAATATTTACGTTCAAATAAAAAATTGAAAAACTTGCATATCTTAAAAACCACAAAAGGGACAGATGTCAAAATTTGACAGTTGACGTAAAATCTAATTTACCACAAAAAAGTTATTGGTGTTTGTTCGATACAATGCCTCCTTTCGGAGATATTCGCAATTATTTGAAAACCTCTGTGTACCAGGTGTACAGAATCGTAAATATCTCAAAAACTATTTAAGTGACAGATGTCAAAATTCGACAGTTGATGTAAAATTTAATTTCACACAAAAAAGGTTTTTTTTATTTTTTTGATACAAAGCTTGGTTTTCAAGATATTTACGTTCAAATAAAAAATTGAAAAACTTGCATATCTTAAAAACCACAAAAGTGACAGATGTCAAAATTTGACAGTTGACGTAAAATCTAATTTACCACAAAAAAGTTATTGGTGTTTGTTCGATACAATGCCTCCTTTCGGAGATATTAGCAATTATTTGAAAACCTCTATGTACCGGGTATACAAAATCGTAAATATCTCAAAAACTATTTAAGTGACAGATGTCAAAATTTGACAGTTGATGTAGAATTTAATTTCACACAAAAAAGGTGATTTTTATTTTTTCGATACAAAGCTTGGTTTTTAAGATATTTACGTTCAAATAAAAAATTGAAAAACTTGCATATCGTAAAAACCACAAAAGTGACAGATGTCAAAATTTGACAGTTGACGTAAAATCTAATTTACCACAAAAAAGTTATTGGTGTTTGTTCGATACAATGCCTCCTTTCGGAGATATTAGCAATTATTTGAAAACCTCTATGTACCGGGTATACAAAATCGTAAATATCTCAAAAACTATTTAAGTGACAGATGTCAAAATTTGACAGTTGACGTAGAATCTAATTTACCACAAAAAAGTTATTGGTGTTTGTTCGATACAATGCCTCCTTTCGGAGATATTCGCAATTATTTGAAAACCTCTATGTACCGGGTATACAAAATCGTAAATATCTCAAAAACTATTTAAGTGACAGATGTCAAAATTTGACAGTTGATGTAAAATTTAATTTCACACAAAAAAGGTTTTTTTTACTTTTTTTGATACAAAGCTTGGTTTTCAAGATATTTACGTTCAAATAAAAAATTGAAAAACTTGCATATCTTAAAAACCACAAAAGTGACAGATGTCAAAATTTGACAGTTGACGTAAAATCTAATTTACCACAAAAAAGTTATTGGTGTTTGTTTGATACAATGCCTACTTTCGGAGATATTAGCAATTATTTAAAAACCTCTATGTACCGGGTATACAAAATCGTAAATATCTCAAAAACTATTTAAGCGACAGATGTCAAAATTTGACAGTTGATGTAAAATTTAATTTCACACAAAAAAGGTATTTTTTATTTTTTCGATACAAAGTTTGGTTTTCAAAATATTTACGTTCAAATAAAAAATTGAAAACCTTGCATATCTTAAAAACCACAAAAGGGACAGATGTCAAAATTTGACAGTTGACGTAAAATCTAATTTACTACAAAAAAGTTAATGGTGTTTGTTCGATACAATGCCTCCTTTCGGAGATATTCGCAATTATTTGAAAACCTCTGTGTACCGGGTGTACAAAATCGTAAATATCTCAAAAACTATTTAAGTGACAGATGTCAAAATTTGACAGTTGATGTAAAATTTAATTTCACACAAAAAAGGTTTTTTTTATTTTTTTGATACAAAGCTTGGTTTTCAAGATATTTACGTTCAAATAAAAAATTGAAAAACTTGCATATTTTAAAAACCACAAAAGTGACAGATGTCAAAATTTGACAGTTGACGTAAAATCTAATTTACCACAAAAAAGTTATTGGTGTTTGTTCGATACAATGCCTCCTTTCGGAGATATTAGCAATTATTTAAAAACCTCTATGTACCGGGTATACAAAATCGTAAATATCTCAAAAACTATTTAAGCGACAGATATCAAAATTTGACAGTTGATGTAAAATTTAATTTAACACAAAAAAGGTATTTTTTATTTTTTCGATACAAAGTTTGGTTTTCAAAATATTTACGTTCAAATAAAAAATTGAAAAACTTTCATATCTTAAAAACCACAAAAGTGACAGATGTCAAAACTTGACAGTTGACGTAAAATCTAATTTACCACAAAAAAGTTATTGGTGTTTGTTCGATACAATGCCTCCTTTCGGAGATGTTAGCAATTATTTAAAAACCTCTATGTACCGGGTATACAAAATCGTAAATATCTCAAAAACTATTTAAGCGACAGATGTCAAAATTTGACAGTTGATGTAAAATTTAATTTAACACAAAAAAGGTATTTTTTATTTTTTCGATACAAAGTTTGGTTTTCAAAATATTTACGTTCAAATAAAAAATTGAAAACCTTGCATATCTTAAAAACCACAAAAGGGACAGATGTCAAAATTTGACAGTTGACGTAAAATCTAATTTACTACAAAAAAGTTATTGGTGTTTGTTTGATACAATGCCTCCTTTCGGAGATATTCGCAATTATTTGAAAACCTCTGTGTACCAGGTGTACAGAATCGTAAATATCTCAAAAACTATTTAAGTGACAGATGTCAAAATTCGACAGTTGATGTAAAATTTAATTTCACACAAAAAAGGTTTTTTTTATTTTTTTGATACAAAGCTTGGTTTTCAAGATATTTACGTTCAAATAAAAAATTGAAAAACTTGCATATCTTAAAAACCACAAAAGTGACAAATGTCAAAATTTGACAGTTGACGTAAAATCTAATTTACCACAAAAAAGTTATTGGTGTTTGTTCGATACAATGCCTCCTTTCGGAGATATTAGCAATTATTTGAAAACCTCTATGTACCGGGTATACAAAATCGTAAATATCTCAAAAACTATTTAAGTGACAGATGTCAAAATTTGACAGTTGATGTAGAATTTAATTTCACACAAAAAAGGTGATTTTTATTTTTTCGATACAAAGCTTGGTTTTTAAGATATTTACGTTCAAATAAAAAATTGAAAAACTTGCATATCGTAAAAACCACAAAAGTGACAGATGTCAAAATTTGACAGTTGACGTAAAATCTAATTTACCACAAAAAAGTTATTGGTGTTTGTTCGATACAATGCCTCCTTTCGGAGATATTAGCAATTATTTGAAAACCTCTATGTACCGGGTATACAAAATCGTAAATATCTCAAAAACTATTTAAGTGACAGATGTCAAAATTTGACAGTTGACGTAGAATCTAATTTACCACAAAAAAGTTATTGGTGTTTGTTCGATACAATGCCTCCTTTCGGAGATATTCGCAATTATTTGAAAACCTCTATGTACCGGGTATACAAAATCGTAAATATCTCAAAAACTATTTAAGTGACAGATGTCAAAATTTGACAGTTAATGTAAAATTTAATTTCACACAAAAAAGGTTTTTTTTATTTTTTTGATACAAAGCTTGGTTTTCAAGATATTTACGTTCAAATAAAAAATTGAAAAACTTGCATATCTTAAAAACCACAAAAGTGACAGATGTCAAAATTTGACAGTTGACGTAAAATCTAATTTACCACAAAAAAGTTATTGGTGTTTGTTCGATACAATGCCTCCTTTCGGAGATATTAGCAATTATTTAAAAACCTCTATGTACCGGGTATACAAAATCGTAAATATCTCAAAAACTATTTAAGCGACAGATGTCAAAATTTGACAGTTGATGTAAAATTTAATTTCACACAAAAAAGGTATTTTTTATTTTTTCGATACAAAGTTTGGTTTTCAAAATATTTACGTTCAAATAAAAAATTGAAAACCTTGCATATCTTAAAAACCACAAAAGGGACAGATGTCAAAATTTGACAGTTGACGTAAAATCTAATTTACTACAAAAAAGTTATTGGTGTTTGTTCGATACAATGCCTCCTTTCGGAGATATTCGCAATTATTTGAAAACCTCTGTGTACCGGGTGTACAAAATCGTAAATATCTCAAAAACTATTTAAGTGACAGATGTCAAAATTTGACAGTTGATGTAAAATTTAATTTCACACAAAAAAGGTATTTTTTATTTTTTTGATACAAAGCTTGGTTTTCAAGATATTTACGTTCAAATAAAAAATTGAAAAACTTGCATATCTTAAAAACCACAAAAGTGACAGATGTCAAAATTTGACAGTTGACGTAAAATCTAATTTACCACAAAAAAGTTATAGGTGTTTGTTCGATACAATGCCTCCTTTCGGAGATATTCGCAATTATTTGAAAACCTCTGTGTACCGGGTGTACAGAATCGTAAATATCTCAAAAACTATTTAAGTGACAGATGTCAAAATTCGACAGTTGATGTAAAATTTAATTTCACACAAAAAAGGTTTTTTTTATTTTTTTGATACAAAGCTTGGTTTTCAAGATATTTACGTTCAAATAAAAAATTGAAAAACTTGCATATCTAAAAACCACAAAAGTGACAGATGTCAAAATTTGACAGTTGACGTAAAATCTAATTTACCACAAAAAAGTTATTGGTGTTTGTTCGATACAATGCCTCCTTTCGGAGATATTCGCAATTATTTGAAAACCTCTGTGTACCGGGTGTACAGAATCGTAAATATCTCAAAAACTATTTAAGTGACAGATGTCAAAATTCGACAGTTGATGTAAAATTTAATTTCACACAAAAAAGGTTTTTTTTATTTTTTTGATACAAAGCTTGGTTTTCAAGATATTTACGTTCAAATAAAAAATTGAAAAACTTGCATATCTAAAAACCACAAAAGTGACAGATGTCAAAATTTGACAGTTGACGTAAAATCTAATTTACCACAAAAAAGTTATTGGTGTTTGTTCGATACAATGCCTCCTTTCGGAGATATTAGCAATTATTTGAAAACCTCTATGTACCGGGTATACAAAATCGTAAATATCTCAAAAACTATTCAAGTGACAGATGTCAAAATTTGACAGTTGATGTAGAATTTAATTTCACACAAAAAAGGTGATTTTTATTTTTTCGATACAAAGCTTGGTTTTTAAGATATTTACGTTCAAATAAAAAATTGAAAAACTTGCATATCGTAAAAACCACAAAAGTGACAGATGTCAAAATTTGACAGTTGACGTAAAATCTAATTTACCACAAAAAAGTTATTGGTGTTTGTTCGATACAATGCCTCCTTTCGGAGATATTAGCAATTATTTGAAAACCTCTATGTACCGGGTATACAAAATCGTAAATATCTCAAAAACTATTCAAGTGACAGATGTCAAAATTTGACAGTTGACGTAGAATCTAATTTACCACAAAAAAGTTATTGGTGTTTGTTCGATACAATGCCTCCTTTCGGAGATATTCGCAATTATTTGAAAACCTCTATGTACCGGGTATACAAAATCGTAAATATCTCAAAAACTATTCAAGTGACAGATGTCAAAATTTGACAGTTGATGTAGAATTTAATTTCACACAAAAAAGGTATTTTTTATTTTTTCGATACAAAGTTTGGTTTTCAAAATATTTACGTTCAAATAAAAAATTGAAAAACTTGCATATCGTAAAGACCACAAAAGTGACAGATGTCAAAATTTGACAGTTGACGTAAAATCTAATTTACCACAAAAAAGTTATTGGTGTTTGTTCGATACAATGCCTCCTTTCGGAGATATTCGCAATTATTTGAAAACCTCTATGTACCGGGTATACAAAATCGTAAATATCTCAAAAACTATTTAAGCGACAGATGTCAAAATTTGACAGTTGATGTAAAATTTAATTTAACACAAAAAAGGTATTTTTTATTTTTTCGATACAAAGTTTGGTTTTCAAAATATTTACGTTCAAATAAAAAATTGAAAACCTTGCATATCTTAAAAACCACAAAAGGGACAGATGTCAAAATGTGACAGTTGACGTAAAATCTAATTTACCACAAAAAAGTTATTGGTGTTTGTTCGATACAATGCCTCCTTTCGGAGATATTAGCAATTATTTAAAAACCTCTATGTACCGGGTATACAAAATCGTAAATATCTCAAAAACTATTTAAGCGACAGATGTCAAAATTTGACAGTTGATGTAAAATTTAATTTAACACAAAAAAGGTATTTTTTATTTTTTCGATACAAAGTTTGGTTTTCAAAATATTTACGTTCAAATAAAAAATTGAAAAACTTGCATATCTTAAAAACCACAAAAGGGACAGATGTCAAAATTTGACAGTTGACGTAAAATCTAATTTACCACAAAAAAATTATTGGTGTTTGTTCGATACAATGCCTCCTTTCGGAGATATTCGCAATTATTTGAAAACCTCTGTGTACCAGGTGTACAGAATCGTAAATATCTCAAAAACTATTTAAGTGACAGATGTCAAAATTCGACAGTTGATGTAAAATTTAATTTCACACAAAAAAGGTTTTTTTTATTTTTTTGATACAAAGCTTGGTTTTCAAGATATTTACGTTCAAATAAAAAATTGAAAAACTTGCATATCTTAAAAACCACAAAAGTGACAGATGTCAAAATTTGACAGTTGACGTAAAATCTAATTTACCACAAAAAAGTTATTGGTGTTTGTTCGATACAATGCCTCCTTTCGGAGATATTAGCAATTATTTGAAAACCTCTATGTACCGGGTATACAAAATCGTAAATATCTCAAAAACTATTAAAGTGACAGATGTCAAAATTTGACAGTTGATGTAGAATTTAATTTCACACAAAAAAGGTAATTTTTATTTTTTCGATACAAAGCTTGGTTTTTAAGATATTTACGTTCAAATAAAAAATTGAAAAACTTGCATATCGTAAAAACCACAAAAGTGACAGATGTCAAAATTTGACAGTTGACGTAAAATCTAATTTACCACAAAAAAGTTATTGGTGTTTGTTCGATACAATGCCTCCTTTCGGAGATATTAGCAATTATTTGAAAACCTCTATGTACCGGGTATACAAAATCGTAAATATCTCAAAAACTATTTAAGTGACAGATGTCAAAATTTGACAGTTGACGTAGAATCTAATTTACCACAAAAAAGTTATTGGTGTTTGTTCGATACAATGCCTCCTTTCGGAGATATTCGCAATTATTTGAAAACCTCTATGTACCGGGTATACAAAATCGTAAATATCTCAAAAACTATTTAAGTGACAGATGTCAAAATTTGACAGTTGATGTAAAATTTAATTTCACACAAAAAAGGTTTTTTTTATTTTTTTGATACAAAGCTTCGTTTTCAAGATATTTACGTTCAAATAAAAAATTGAAAAACTTGCATATCTTAAAAACCACAAAAGTGACAGATGTCAAAATTTGACAGTTGACGTAAAATCTAATTTACCACAAAAAAGTTATTGGTGTTTGTTCGATACAATGCCTCCTTTCGGAGATATTAGCAATTATTTAAAAACCTCTATGTACCGGGTATACAAAATCGTAAATATCTCAAAAACTATTTAAGCGACAGATGTCAAAATTTGACAGTTGATGTAAAATTTAATTTCACACAAAAAAGGTATTTTTTATTTTTTCGATACAAAGTTTGGTTTTCAAAATATTTACGTTCAAATAAAAAATTGAAAACCTTGCATATCTTAAAAACCACAAAAGGGACAGATGTCAAAATTTGACAGTTGACGTAAAATCTAATTTACTACAAAAAAGTTATTGGTGTTTGTTCGATACAATGCCTCCTTTCGGAGATATTCGCAATTATTTGAAAACCTCTGTGTACCGGGTGTACAAAATCGTAAATATCTCAAAAACTATTTAAGTGACAGATGTCAAAATTTGACAGTTGATGTAAAATTTAATTTCACACAAAAAAGGTATTTTTTATTTTTTTGATACAAAGCTTGGTTTTCAAGATATTTACGTTCAAATAAAAAATTGAAAAACTTGCATATCTTAAAAACCACAAAAGTGACAGATGTCAAAATTTGACAGTTGACGTAAAATCTAATTTACCACAAAAAAGTTATTGGTGTTTGTTCGATACAATGCCTCCTTTCGGAGATATTAGCAATTATTTAAAAACCTCTATGTACCGGGTATACAAAATCGTAAATATCTCAAAAACTATTTAAGCGACAGATGTCAAAATTTGACAGTTGATGTAAAATTTAATTTAACACAAAAAAGGTATTTTTTATTTTTTCGATACAAAGTTTGGTTTTCAAGATATTTACGTTCAAATAAAAAATTGAAAAACTTGCATATCTTAAAAACCACAAAAGGGACAGATGTCAAAATTTGACAGTTGACGTAAAATCTAATTTACCACAAAAAAGTTATTGGTGTTTACTACTTGATTGCAGTTTCCTGCTAATCAATTGTCACTTCAGTAAAACGTTTATCAAATAGATGTCAAAGATAATAATAGTATACCTAATACTATTATGACGTTTTACAGAGTCTTTGAAAATCAAAGAACATATAGACCGTTTACTAAGAACCAACAACTACTTCCCTGGCTATATGCCACGACGGACATTGAATTACAGTTCAAAGTTAAACGGGGTTAGTATATCTGCAAGATAGAACTAACCATTTTAGTTTGCAATTCGATAGGATATCACTTGTAGACCGGTTTCGACGTTTTTTGCGTCTCATCAGTACAAGGTAGATATCCATCCAGAAGCTCTAAGAGCAACTAGATTGGAGATATGTCTGAAATCACACAAATACATTATCTTTAGTAAAGAAAATGTTAAAAGTGCGATTATAGCGACATCTCCATAACTATTTTTTGTCAAATAGAATTTCAGTTTGCAATTAGTTATGGAGATGTCGCTATAATCGCACTTTTAACATTTTCTTTACTAAAGATAATGTATTTGTGTGATTTCAGACATATCTCCAATCTAGTTGCTCTTAGAGCTTCTGGATGGATATCTACCTTGTACTGATGAGACGCAAAAAACGTCGAAACCGGTCTACAAGTGATATCCTATCGAATTGCAAACTAAAATGGTTAGTTCTATCTTGCAGATATACTAACCCCGTTTAACTTTGAACTGTAATTCAATGTCCGTCGTGGCATATAGCCAGGGAAGTAGTTGTTGGTTCTTAGTAAACGGTCTATATGTTCTTTGATTTTCAAAGACTCTGTAAAACGTCATAATAGTATTAGGTATACTATTATTATCTTTGACATCTATTATTGGTGTTTGTTCGATACAATGCCTCCTTTCGGAGATATTCGCAATTATTTGAAAACCTCTGTGTACCGGGTGTACAGAATCGTAAATATCTCAAAAACTATTTAAGTGACAGATGTCAAAATTCGACAGTTGATGTAAAATTTAATTTCACACAAAAAAGGTTTTTTTTATTTTTTTGATACAAAGCTTGGTTTTCAAGATATTTACGTTCAAATAAAAAATTGAAAAACTTGCATATCTTAAAAACCACAAAAGTGACAGATGTCAAAATTTGACAGTTGACGTAAAATCTAATTTACCACAAAAAAGTTATTGATGTTTGTTCGATACAATGCCTCCTTTCGGAGATATTAGCAATTATTTGAAAACCTCTATGTACCGGGTATACAAAATCGTAAATATCTCAAAAACTATTCAAGTGACAGATGTCAAAATTTGACAGTTGATGTAGAATTTAATTTCACACAAAAAAGGTGATTTTTATTTTTTCGATACAAAGCTTGGTTTTTAAGATATTTACGTTCAAATAAAAAATTGAAAAACTTGCATATCGTAAAAACCACAAAAGTGACAGATGTCAAAATTTGACAGTTGACGTAAAATCTAATTTACCACAAAAAAGTTATTGGTGTTTGTTCGATACAATGCCTTCTTTCGGAGATATTAGCAATTATTTGAAAACCTCTATGTACCGGGTATACAAAATCGTAAATATCTCAAAAACTATTCAAGTGACAGATGTCAAAATTTGACAGTTGACGTAGCAATAGCATCAATAACATGAATAGCATCAATAACATCAATAGCATCAATAACATCAATAACATCAATAACATCAATAACATCAATAGCATTAATAACATCAATAGCATCAATAACATCAATAACATCAATAACATCCATAACATCAATAGCATCAACAGCATCAATAACATCCATAACATCAATAGCATCAACAGCATCAATAGCATCAATAACATCAATAACATCAATAACATCAATAACATTAATAACATCAATAACATCAATAACATCAATAACATCAATAACATCAATAACATTAATAACATCAAAAACATCAATAACATCAATAGCATCAATAACATCAATAACATCAATAACATCAATAGCATCAATAACATCAATAGCATCAATAACATCAATAGCATCAATAACATCATTAACATAAATAACATCAATAACATCAATAGCATCAATAACATCAATAACATTAATAGCATCAATAACATCAATAACATCAATAACATCAATAGCATCAATAACATCAATAGCATCAATAGCATCAATAACATCAAAAACATCAATAACATCAATAGCATCAATAACATCAATAACATCAATAACATCAATAGCATCAATAACATCAATAGCATCAATAGCATCAATGCATCAATAACATCAATAACATCAATAGCATCAATAGCATCAATAGCATCAATAACATCAATAGTATCAATAGCATCAATAGCATCAATAACATCAATAGCATCAATAACATCAATAACATCAATAGCATCAATAACATCAATAGCATCAATAACATCAATAGCATCAATAAAATCATTAACATAAATAACATCAATAACATCAATAGCATCAATAACATCAATAACATCAATAGCATCAATAACATCAATAACATCAATAACATCCATAACATCAATAGCATCAACAGCATCAATGGCATCAATAACATCAATAGCATCAATAGCATCAATAACATCAATAACATCAATAACATCAATAACATCAATAGCATCAATACCATCAATAACATCAATAGCATCAATAACATCAATAACATCAAAAACATCAATAAC
>CAXIIO010000987.1:0-7500 GCA_964028335.1 Altica lythri
AATCCTAAAAAAACATGTAAACTCATAAAATATTATTTTGCACTTCCGGGACTAAAGTGACAACTTTAGTCCCGTATAACAGGGACTTAAGTGTATCTTTCAGTGCCTAGGGAGATAAAGTTGCATTTCAAATCCCTAGGGACATAAAGTAAAAATCAAACTTTACTGCAGCTACATCACTATTAATAACTAGGACAAAAATTAGGAAATATTCCATTATGTCATGTCAGCTGCCTTATCTATATCAAAATATGTAGTTTTATTCATTTCTTGATTCATTTTCTTGATATTCTGTTAGTTAAGTTGCGATTCGTTTTAAATGTCAGCATTAATTGAAATGTCACTGAATTAAAAAATTTTGTTGACACTGTTGCTATAACGTTACCTACTGAGTAATCCAAGTACCGTGTTTATAAATATAACTCATCAAAATTATTAATTGTATCAAAGTTAAAAGTTATAATACTGGGAAGTGCAAAAAATAGCCTATATGCCTCAGGACTAAAGACATATTTTATCCCTTACGTGATTATTGGCCCTCGGGCTCTATGAGCCCTCAGGCAATATACATCACGTGCGGGATTAAAACATTCACTTTAGTCCCTTGGTATATAATATACTATTTAATACCTGAAAAATGTTAAAAATGATAAAAAAAAAATTAAAAATCGTAAAAAATTGTAAAAATTTTAAGAAATTCTAATACTGGGTTAATTATAAAAACGCAGGTATCAAAAAAGGGAAAAATCGAAAAAAATTGAAAAAACAGAAAAAGATGAAAAACTAGCAAAATTGGAAAAAATCGAAAAACCAAAAATAAAAATGAAAATAGAAATAGATAAAAATGTAATGGATAAAAATTGAAAAAAAAAGTAAAAAAATGAACAATATGAAAAAAATTGTACATAAAGGAAAAATGGAAAAAATTAAAAAACAAAACAACAAAAAGAGGAACAAAAGCGTAAACATTACAAACTACAACAAAAAAAAATGGTTAAACAGACTCCCGCGTCACCCCTTACCTGAGCCCAGTAGGGTGCTAATAAAAGAGCAATAAAAGAGACCTTTTCGCCTACCCTCACCGCATGTGGTTGTATGAATTCACGATTTTACAATCTATTGTTTATATTTAACAAATATATGTGTTCAATTTTTTATAAATAAAAATAAATAAATATCAGAAACGTAAAGATATTTTTTTTCTGATTTCAACCATATATAATACTTACGCAAAATTTTATAGTTTACAGTTATGTCACCAAAATATTCTAAATTACACTGAGAAACAAACAAGAGATAATCTCATAATGTGGTACAAAAATACCCAATGATTATTAAATTTAAATCCAAAACAGAAAGGGATAATCTCATAATAATGTTTTGAAAATAATATATAAGTAATAGAATACCTTAATACTACAAAAATGCTTAATTATCAAATTTAAATCCAAAACAGCAAGGGATAATCTCATAATGAGGTGTTGAAAATAGATAAACTTTAACAATTCCAATAACAATCAGATTGAAAGAGATTTACCCTAATTAAAATGCTATTGCATTACAAAACATCCTAATGTTTTTTTAATATCAATTTGTATGGTTCGGTAATAACAGAAAATATATAAAATGTTAGCCATTATTCACAAACAATTATTTGTGTCTTGTTTTACATCATCCTATTGATTGTTCGGTAGTGATAAAAAATATATGTGTTTGTGTATGATGGAATTCCTCCGCAGTTCTACAGCTTTTAAGAATCACATAAAGGAATTGGGTTTGGTAAATTTTTTGATAGTACATGGATTTGTTTCACGTTCCAGGACATGTGTGTGTGGGAATAGAATCCAACTTGGCCAACAAAAAAGGCAAGGAAGAGAACCAAGTTATCGGTGTCGCAGACGGAACTGTTGTACTGAAACGTCCTGTAGGACAAATTCATTTCTAGATTTTTCGACACTTCCTATAGTTCAGTTGCTGATTATTTTAGTACTGTGGATTAGGAAGTATCCAGTCACAGTAATAGCAGCGGAAACTGGAGTTTCCACGAAATTTGTGGGTCGCTGCCTGGATCCATTGTAATGAATGACTCGTGGAGAAGATATACTGGTTTAAACCAGCTTGGATACCATCACTATCAAGTCAATCACCAACGACATTTTGTGGATCCAAACAATCGACTGCACACCCAAAATATCGAAAGTAAATGGTCTGTCATTAAGAGGAATCTTCGTCGACGATTGGGAAGGATGTGCATAACTAGATTTGAAACATATTTGGTGGAGTATGTTTGGCGTAGTCGATGCACCACACATGAAGAGCAATGGACAGATATTACCAATGCGATACAACATTTTCACCCACTGATAAACTAATCACTTTTTTACATTAACAAGTAAGTACTACTATTACATACATTTGCTAGAGGTATTTTTTTTGCATGTTGGTGAGGGGTATATTTATTACTATTAATATTTAGATATGCATTTTTGGGGTATTTAAGGTTCTTTTCTATTTTGATTTCTTTTTGCATGTTGGTGATGGGTATATTTATGACTATTAATAGTATTAATATTAATTGACAAGTCCTGTTAGATACAGGCGCTAAAGGTATTTTATGTTATATTGGGTGTTGTTTGTTTCTCAGTGTAATTTAGAATATTTTGGTGTCATATCTGTAAACTACAAAATTTTGCGTAAGTATTATATATGGTTGAAATCAGAAAAAAAATATCTTTACGTTTCTGATATTTATTTATTTTTATTTATAAAAAATTAAACACATATATTTGTTAAATATAAACAATAGATTGTAAAATCGTGAATTCATACAACCACATGCGGTGAGGGTAGGCGAAAAGGTCTCTTTTATTGCTCTTTTATTAGCACCCTACTGGGCTCAGGTAAGGGGTGACGCGATAGTCTGTTTAACCAAAAAAATCGACAAAGACAGTAATAAAATCATGGAAATCAATCTAGAAAATAAGAAAAACCCGGGGTTATTTATTGAAAATACTAGAAGTAATTTTATTTTAAAAAACCACTTGTGTTACACCCTGTGTAGATTGAAATTAAGCACCAGCACCATAAGAACAAATTTGATTCTAACGATAGAGAAAACATGTGTCATAAACAAATTATAGCCGTACAACTAAGAAGAAACCTACCAATTAATTTGTCAAAACACATAAAAATAAATATCTTATTCTACCAATTAAAACCAAAAACTATGACTAGAAATTATAAAAAGCAATAATTATAAAACAATTACTAATTATAAGATGTAGTTTTTTGGTAACATGATGTATAAAGATGAAATATAGGATGGACAATTCTTTTCTCAGGGATATACATAAATTATTATGGATTTGGATATGGTATAATTGTTTCTACTATAATTTTTTTTATTTTAAAGAAAGTATTAAGAGACAGTGTCCCATAGGGTCATCATTTTTTTAATTCGCTGGTGAAGTGCTTCATATTTTTTTGCGTGGAGTTGCAGGCAATCCATACTGAATTTTTGCCACTTTTAGCTCACTTAATGCTTGTTTTCTCTGGATACCTTCTAGAAATTTTCAGATAGTTGGATAACAAGCATAGACCTTCAAATGAGATGTACTATTCTTTTTTCGGAAGGTTCTCTTCAATTCTTCAATGGCAGTTCCACATTTCAATAGGAAAAATTTGAGGTCTACGTCAATAACTTTTCATTGATTTAAACCAGATATCTTTAAAGTAATCAATACCCTTCTCTGCTTCCTCTAATAGTACTTTGGCAGCTGAATTATAAAATGCTTCAACGTGGTCTGGTGGTATTAATACCAACGCTACTAAAAGTTTTATATTTTGGGCAAAGTGCCTATCTTTGTCGTACTTTTGTTTTAATCAGGAACTTTTCTGTATATGGCTTGAGTGAAATAGAAAAAATATCCACGACCAGAAGAGTGGGGAAACACTGTTTTTATTGATCTATGCATTGATATTTCACAATCAATCAAGCATGTTTTGGGGATGAATTCTTGTAGTAAATTCTAGTAAATCTAGTATATGTTTCCTTGTTCTTGTTTGGAAGCAAAGCATAAACTAGTGGTAGAGATAAGAACAGATTTTGTTTTATTTGTCAACTAAGTATGCTTTTTCTGAAATCAGAAGATTCGTGTTGGTCGAGTACTGACTTACACCAGTCGATGTCAGGAAGATCCCCCTCGGGAGCCTCATCACTTATCTTTAAACTTTAGGCCTGATGACAGCCTAAGGTGTGGATATCCATACACACGGGAGGATGCACAATGGGCCACAGCACTTGCTCGCCCCTCTCCAATTTTCCAGATCCAGATCCAGAATAAACACACTAATCTGCCTACGGAAGTTGAAACTATTAGTCTTCTTATCTTTGGGGGAGTGAACCGGCGACGGTGATCACACACCCAGGGTATAACAAGTCTCAAATCACAAGCTCCCATGACATGAACGTCACAATCCTCATCCAATTTTTTAGAAGGGATCTAGCACGGACCGCTGGCACTACTTCCGCGCACACCCAGGAAGTCTGCTAAATGTAAAGTGTGTCCTACGAGGATATCTGACTTCATCAATCCTGACCATTACCAGAGCTTCACCTTCGAAGCTCGTGCCAATAACAAACAGCGAACTCTACAAAGACGTGTAAACACATTCCGAAAATTCACGACGTTTTATCAGTCACCGACAGCATCGCTTTCATCGCGAATCAACGCATCCTTCGTAAATATTTTTGTAAATTTCATAGTTTTTATATAATTATTTAATTTTAGTTGATTATGTGAACACATAACAACAAGGCACTTTTTTATAAAACCATTCAACAAATCAGCTAAACTGACATCTATATCAGTTGTCATTTTATGGATTTGTTCACCAGTTTAACAGAGTATAAATTTCCCTATTCTTCAAAGCAAAATTTAAGTTTGTTGTATTAACCAGAGTGTATAGGTCGTGTACGAAATCTGTCCAAAAAGCAACCAACCTTCTTTTACATATTTGCACCAGAGTGTCCAAGTGACGTCTGTGAGACAGAAATGGTAATAGTAGAGCCTACAGGGTTGTTCGCCAAGACGTACGAGATGTTTAGCTTATACGCAGCGTCTATCTGTTTTTAAATCTATTTTCCGTTTCTTCGGATTTTGCTCTCTTAAAAAAGATTAACAAGTTTGTATAAAATTTCGCTTTAAACTCAGAAAAACTATTTAGGAAAGTATTCAAATGATGCAAAAAAGCCTTTGTAGATGATTATGGGGGCGAAACACAAATAAAACAACACCATAATCGTTTCAAAAGTGGCCGTAGATCTGTTTATAGGAATTTTCTTTCTCATTGCACTTTAACAATCTCCGCGCAGTTCCGAAATTCCTGTGACTTTGAGTTCTTTCCGAATTTAAAAAATACTGCTCAAAGAACACTGGTTCAGCGACAAAAAGGACATGAATAAAATGCGACCAGGGCAATAAATGATATTAAAAAATTTAAGTTCCGGGATTGTTTCCGAACGTAGAACCACCACAGAGGAGTAGTTATTTAATAAAATCAGGATTGCTTCATCTTAAATAACGCAACCGCGGAAATACAAAGGGAGGTGGGATACTTTTCGGACATACTTTGTATCTATCTGTTCTATTACGTCTATCCATTTAGAAGGATCTAAAAATTTGATAATGGGAACCCCTCAACTAATTGCTATACTTATGTCTTATGTTAATTTTTTGTCTCTTGATATTTTACATGTTATGATAGCTTTGAAACACCCGCACCAAAAAGGCGTTATCGTTAGTAAATTTAAAGTAATATTTCTTTTAAAGAATTTCAAAGTAAGCAGTTAACATTATTGTTTAAGCTACCGTGACCCTGGTAAGAGATTAATCTCAAGCGGTACTGATGAAAGCTACGAGGCATTTTCAAGAGGTTCCAATTAGTAAAAAAATAAGAGCCTTTGGTTGACAGTGGCATTACCGAAATTTAATTTTAATGGGAGGTGAATTAGAATTCTTCTGGTTCTCAGCATTCCTTAAGAGCTGTTTATGTAGTGGAAAGGAATTCCTCGTTTATCTTCAGATTATTTAGCTTTTTTATTTCACTATACCTTGTCAGTAACAACATAAAAATGACATATAAATAATATACATATGTAATATTTTCTATTTGATTAAAATTTTTTCTCAACATTTATAGATTCTTGTGTGGAAAGCTTAACTTTAAAATCGAAAAAGATTTAATATTAACCTAATAGAAAGTGGTTTGCAAACGCTCGCAAACGTGGTTATTAAAATAAAATATAAGAAATATTATCATATAAACAAAACGGTGTAAAGGTTACTTTGTATTACAATAATCTATATCTATACATATAATCTATATCTATATCTATACATAGATATAATAAAACTGTAGGAATGTATATGTTTGTGCGCGCATCACATGAAAACTACTGATCCTATTCGAATGCGGTTTTCACAGATGTATTTGTCTTCTTTCAACTTAATATCTGGTGTATAAAAATTTCTCTCCCATTCCTGAAATGGGGTGGGGTAAGAAATTTTTATACAACAATCACACGCCACGCGTACAACTAGTTATTAATAAAAGTTATGTTGCTTTAAGCTATTTTTATCTAATAATCTACAGCTTTATTGAAAAAAAATTTAATATATATATATATATATATATATATATATATATATATATATATATATATATATATATATATATATATAAAACGACAAGTTGTTAACTATTGGGAAAGCGTCAGGGAATTAGTCAAAGATGGAATAGACTACGATGTTGAAGAAAACTTTATTTCTATTTGCGAAATTTTCGGTCTGATTTTAGACCTTCATCAGCGCCTGGGAAAAATATACAAATTGTTGGTAAGTCAGTTAGTTACAAAATTACAAACACTTACAGAGAAATTTTGTTTTAGGTTTCCTTTTTTTTTAACATCTATAAGGACATTACTATACATTAAAACAATTTTTGTTAAAACCAAAATTAAAATTAATAAAATTTAAACACTGTTGAAATCTTTAAAAATACACAGACATTAAAATACTTTTCGAAAAAACAAACGTTGTTTTTTTTTAAATTAAAAACAGATTGAAACTACCTACAATGTCATTTCGTCATAGCCGAAAAATATCACGAGAAACGGAATCTTCTTTTTAATTCCTCAGGTATAACTGTTGAAATGTCAGTTGGACTTATGACTTTCCAATATAAACAAAACATAACCTTTATTTTTAGGTACCATGATCACAAAACTTTGTTAAATTCTGGCTTAAAAGGAAGGTATAAATAGAACTCAGCCCATCGACATCTTTCTAGAAATTTAAACAGTTAGTACATCCATTTATATAACACATCTCTATGAAATTTCGTTTAAATTGATTGTCAACTCTCTTTAAGATTTTTATACTATCGTAGTCCACATTATGAGAAGAAGTGTTTACATGTTGGCTAAGGGCTGTAGCCATA
>CAXIIO010000987.1:12500-20885 GCA_964028335.1 Altica lythri
TACTTATCTTTATAAACTATGCTTATTTTATTTTGAAAATCCAATCTATGCAAATATCCAATTAATCTTCTCTATATATATCCATTTTATTCCATATTTAACTCTACCATATAGTTATTATAATATTCTATTCATACATTAATCTTCTTTTATAATTTTTATATTTATATTCATTAACATTCAGTATTTATCTTCATTTTCAATTTCTATTATTATTATATTTACTTTATAATGGTTTTTAAATTTTTAAAATTCTATATAATTTCCTAAACTTTTTCTCTGACTTTACTCTCCAAAATTCTATGACATTCTATCAATAATTTTTTTTTTTTTTTATCCCCCTAGAAACCTCGCAACCCAAATTTTTTTTTTTTTATTTTTGATTCCTTGATAATTTGCATAAATTGATTATTCAATTCTAATATCTAGTTAGTCTTAATTACACTTATATTACATATAAAGACCAACTATTGAATACCATAACAATTTCCCAAATTTAAAATTTTATAAATTTTAGAAAAAAAATTTTAATAATTTAAAATTTAAAGTATATAACAATTAACATATTAACACAAATTCTGAATACTCTAAGTTTCTTCAAAATACCTATATAGGCTTTCAATATTAAATACTCCTCTAACATTTCTTGTTATCGGATCTTCAACAATATAACTATTAACACCTTCCTCATTTACTATTCTATATGGTCCTTCAAATATAGCTTTTAATTTCCCTGATTCATTTTTCTTTAAATTTCCACTTATATATGCTTTTATTATTACCAAATCTCCTTTCTTAAACCTTACAGGATATTTCACTTTTTTCTTAAATTTTTTATAATATTTTTCCCACACATCCATTAACCTTTTTCTTACTTTTTCTATAATTTCATCATATTTTTTTCTTTCTTCTTCTTCTTCCCAATTTCGTTTTGGTTTTTGACCTAACATTAAATATGTTGGTGTTTCTTCTGTTATTACATTTGGAATATCATTGATATACATTTCTACTTTATTAATATAATTTTCCCATTCTTTATGTTTCTTTCCATTTAAACTTATTCGTAAAAATTTTATCACTTCTTTAATATATCTTTCTGCAGGATTTGCTGCAGGATGTCTTATACTAATACAATTCTTTTTGATTCCTTTCCTTTCTAAAAATTTTTCTAAATTCTGTCCTTGAAAATAAGTTGCATTATCCATTACACATGTCCTTGGTTTACCTATTTCTTCTATAAATTTTTGTAAACAATTTTTAATACTTTTATAATTTGTCCTTCTACATGGGTATAATTTTATAAATTTTGTAAAAACATCAACAATTACCAATATATGTTTATTATTATTTTTACTTCTTATTAGATTACTAATGAAATCTATTGCTATTATTTCCAATTTTTCCATTGCTGTAACACTTTTCCCAATATTTTTATTCACTTTATTCTTATTTTTATTCAATTGACATATCTTACATGTTCTTGTTATTCCTTTTGCTATCTTTTGATCTTTTTTCATGATAAAATTTTCTCTAAATAATAACCATAATTTTCTTGAACCTATATGTCCATATGTTACATGTAAATTTTTTAATATTTGTTTTCCTAAATAACTCTCAATTACATAAACTTCTTCATTTCCTATTTCCTTTATATAATATCCATCTTTAATTAAAGTATTCTGTTTTTCTTTTTCTGTTAAATTTTGTTGACTTCTTATTATTTCTTCTTCCGAAAACATACCTTCATCTTCTATTAATTTGTTCATTCCAATTTGTATTATTCTTCCTTTATCCTTATTTTCACTACTTTCTCTTGATAATGTATCTGCAATAATATTTTCCTTTCCTGATAAATATCTAATTTCAAAATCATATTCTTGTAATAATAAACTCCATCGATATATCCTATTATTATTAAATCGATTGACCATTACATTCTTCAAAGCCATGTGATCGGTTTCAATTATAATTTTTTTTCCAATTAAATAAAATCGACATTTTTGCACACAAAAAACTATACTCGCAAATTCCAATTCTGATACACTATAATTTCTTTCATACATTTTTGTGACTCTAGACATAAAACATATTGGTACTTCTATTCCATTTTGTACTTGTATTAAAACCCCTGCTAACTTATTAATTGATGCATCTGTTCTTAATATAAAATCTAATTCATAATTTGGATGATATACCTTCAAATTATTAGTAAACATTTTTTTTAAATCATTGAATGCTTGTTCTCTTTCTTCATTCCAGTTCCATTTTACATTTTTCTTTAATAATTCTACTAATGGAATCTGTTTTTCTGATAGATTTGGTATTAACTTTTTATAATAATTCATCATTCCCAAAAATCCCCTTATTTGCTTTAAACTTTTTGGTTTCTCAAATTTTAAAATTTTATCTACTCTTTCCGTATCCATCTCTACTCCATTTTTATTAATTTTAAATCCTAAATATATCACTTCTTTTAAGAAAAATTGACATTTTTCTTTATTTACTTTCAATCCCGCTAAATCCAATTCTTTTAACACAATATTTAAGTGTTTTTTATGTTCTTCTTCACTTTTTGAATAAATTAATATATCATCTACATAATGAACAACAAAATTTTCATATTTGTTTAAAATTTTATGTAATGCTTTAACCAAAGCTGCACATGCACTTTGTATACCGAATGGTACTACTTTAAATTGATATACTACACCATCAATACTAAAACCAGTATATTTCCTACTACTTTTATGTAGAGGTATTAACCAAAAACTATGTTTTAAATCTATTTTACTAAAAATTTCAATTCCTGTTATTCTACCAAATATTGCTTCAATATGCATAGGTTTCTCATATTGTGGTATTGAAAATTTGTTAATATTTCTAGCATCTAGACATAACCTTAACTCTCCATTCCCTTTTTTCACAACTACAATTGGATTAATGAAAGATGTATCACTTCTCTCAATTATATTATTTTCTAGCATTTTATCTATTTCTATAGCTACTTGTTTTCTATATTGATATGGAATTGGATAAGTTTTAACTCGAAAATTTTCTATATTCTTTACTTCAAATCTGTGAGTATATTCTTTGGCAGTATTATTCTCTAATGTAATTAAATTTTGATATTTTTTAAATAACAAATTAATTTCATCTTTATATTTATCATCACTTTTTATATCTTCTCCTTCTTTCATCATTTCCCCATTAATTCTTAGTTCATTTATATGTATTATCTCCTCATTATTGTTTATTTTATTTAATTTGATTTGTTCTTCTTTCAATTTTATCCAACCTTCTTCATAATTAATAATAACATTCATTCTTTCTAATTCATCAGTACCTAATATTATATCATACTCCATATTTCCTATAATCAAACCTTGTATTTTATATATACTATTTCCAATTTTAATACTAATATTTATAGTCTTATTAATTTCCCCTAATTTTTTTCCATTAGCACCTATTAACTTAATTCTTGGAATTTTAATCATTTCTTCTAATTTATTATCCTCAATAATTTTTTCATTTATCAATGTTGCTTCTGATCCGGTATCTATTAAAATTCTAATTTTCTTATTTTCTAAATTTCCTTCAACAACTACTAATCCAATTTTATCTTCTAATTTATTATTATTTTCTTCTAATTTTATAAATTCACTAGGATGTATATAACAACATTTAACATTAAAATTTTGTAGGTGCTTATTTAAAAATTTTCTTGTTCTGGTTCTACCCTAACATTTTCTACATTTTCTTCTATTTCTCTACTTTGCATATTAATTTGATTTATTCTTCTAGGTACATTATTGTTTCCATTTCTATCTTCTCGATTATTATTATTATTATTATGAATTTCATTTATATTTCTATATCTTGATCTTTCATATCTTCCATTATTTACATTTTGAAAACCATTTTCATTTCTGTTATTTCCATTTCTTATATTATTATTATTATCCATATTATTTCCATTTCTATATGTATTTCCGTTTATACGATTTCCATTTTCTCTCCCATTATATCCATAATTATAATTTCCATTGTTTCTATTACGCATTTCTTCTCTTACTCTATTATATCCATTTCTGTTTTGATAATTTCTAAATCTATCATTTTCATAATTTTGTGATCTATTTTCATTAATCTTTAAATTTCTTTCAACTCGATTTAAATACTCAATCAATTGTTCTTTTTTTTTAATATTTTGTATAACTATTGTTTCAGAAACTGTTATATCATAATGTCTAGAAATATATAAAATTATTTCCTCTTCTCTCATAGGAGGTTCCAAATATTGTGCAACATTATATAATTGTAACGCATAATTAGTTAAATTATTCCCTAATCTATAATTGAATTTTCCGAAATATAATTTTTCCCTACTCACCCCTTGTTTTGATTCACCCCAGAAATATTTAAGAAATTCCCTTTCAAAATCATTAAAGGTTAATATTTCATTTTCCTGTGTTGCATACCATAATGCAGCATTATCTTTCAAAGAACTTCTTATAATTTCTTTCCAATCTCTTTTGTTCCTAGTCTTAGTTTTAATCATATTCATATACGTGCATGGATGTAATATACTGATATTCCCTGTAAATTTTACTGCTCCTTCTCCTCCATGTATTATCATATAGGAACCATCCTCAGTTCTTTCATTTTGCATTTCTTGTAATTTTTTTGTTTCATCTTCAAATTTCTTTGCTACTTCCATTACATTCCTTTCCATAGTTTGTAGTATTCTTTCATTTTCTTTCTTATTTTCATTTTTCTGCTCCTTCACATTTTTTTCTATATTATTAATCTTCTCCTGGTGTATATTACCCATTTCCTCCATCGCCTTAATTCCATCTTTCAATTGATCGACTTCTTTTTGTATTTTGATATTTTCTTCTTTAATAATATTTTTCATTTCATCTTTAAATGTTTCCATATTCTTGTTCATATCTTTTATTTCTTTTTTTATATCTTCTCTTATTTCTTTTTTCATAGAATCCATTTTTCTATTATTTTCATCAAATTTATTTTCCAAAAATTTAAACATTTTCTCCATCTCTGTTTCTTGATGTGGTTTTGAACTAGTCGCATCTCCTATCACATCAGCTTGTACCACTTGAAACATTGTTTTTTCTTCTCCTTCCGACGATCCATCATTACTTTCTGTTTCATGCATATTTTCATTAGATTCCTGTATTCCATCTTCTCTCCTTCTATTTCTTCTATTTTGTCTTGTATTCATTTTATTCAAATCTTTTAATTATTTTATATATTTATTTAATTTATAATGTTAACTTATTATATTACTTTATTATATTTATTCGATTTGTATTTAGTTTTAAAATTTTCAAAATTTTATGGTCTTTATATATAAATATAAATATACTTAAAACTCTCACCTAATCCTCTTATTTCTATTATAATGTATTTATGTTTTATTTCAATTCTTCACTGTTCTAATTTTCTAATCACTTCAATTGTCTATATCACCCTCTCAATTTCAATATACTGTTCTATTTTAAACTGGATTCTTGTTTTATTCACGCCACACGTTGGCTCGCCATAATTGTTATGATCTCTATACTCATATAATTGTATTCTTGTGACTCTTCAAGGTTGGGTTCTTCGATAATATTAAACTAAAAAGTCCATCTCAATTTTAACATCATTTAATATATAAATATATTAATTCTTTACAACACTTTAAAAAACAATATAACATTCATCATTTATCCTGTCATAAACTTAACACTAATTAATTTTAAATGAAATATTGCCCTCTTTTCCTAAAATCCCCGAATAACTATTTCTAATATACCTCTATTACCAGCTGATAACAAACTATACCAGAAATACTTATCTTTATAAACTATGCTTATTTTATTTTGAAAATCCAATCTATGCAAATATCCAATTAATCTTCTCTATATATATCCATTTTATTCCATATTTAACTCTACCATATAGTTATTATAATATTCTATTCATACATTAATCTTCTTTTATAATTTTTATATTTATATTCATTAACATTCAGTATTTATCTTCATTTTCAATTTCTATTATTATTATATTTACTTTATAATGGTTTTTAAATTTTTAAAATTCTATATAATTTCCTAAACTTTTTCTCTGACTTTACTCTCCAAAATTCTATGACATTCTATCAATAATTTTTTTTTTTTTTATCCCCCTAGAAACCTCGCAACCCAAATTTTTTTTTTTTTATTTTTGATTCCTTGATAATTTGCATAAATTGATTATTCAATTCTAATATCTAGTTAGTCTTAATTACACTTATATTACATATAAAGACCAACTATTGAATACCATAACAATATATATATATATATATAGGTATTCGTATAAAATTTTCCTTTCGTTGCTTTATTAGCACCTTAGTAGTTTAGTATGTAAATGGCATAAAACAAAATAAAATGTCTAATATTTTTTGAGGTTTAATAGACGTATATGATGGTGTAAACATGATATAACCGTTTTATGATCATATCTTGACTTCTTCGTTTTTGTAACTGTTGTCGTAGCAAACCGGAAACATTATTCATCCTCAGGCATTTCTAGATTTTTTATTATAATTTTTTTATGTTAAAAATAACTGCAACTAAACAATAGGTCAGAGTCGTACTTGCAGATATAAAAAATGTAAGTTTTTATTTTATAATTTGTCTTTTTTTAATTATTTCTCTCTAAACAGTTTTTGTACCGTAAAGTTTAAAGCAACAAATGTTTTCTATACTAAAGGTGCAGATAAGAGTTAAGTTAAACAATAAATCCTGCTTCCGGAAGGTAGATGGTAGATGTGCAAGAAGACGAAATTTTAGCTGTCCATGCATGCTTCATTTAGAGTCTCTACTTATTAGTTCATAAGATGTAGACTTAGACTTTTAAGTAAGTCTATTATCCTCTTAGGATATACATTGGTTACTTGTTCAAGCTTCAAGAAACAATATGTTACAGATAATATGTTTAGCCCTTTCAACCGCATACTCACAGAATCTGCATGTTCCACTGTCCACACTGACAATTTTACAAAGATGGTACTGTAGTAGACAGTGCTCTGTGAGATTTCCTGTGATTACTCTGAGTTCAGCATTCTGAAGTTCTAAAAGGAATTTAGAGTAGCGCCGTGAAGGCCGTATTAACATATACGCTTATCTTTGACCTAGAGTGTTTTTTCAGTAGTCAACATTGAGTCGATTTTCCCAATTTCAAACTTGATTTATTATGCGGCATATTGAGGTGCCACAAAAAGGTTCCACTTTGATAAAAGGGGCACTAGTTTCTTCTTTTGCAAGACTATAAGCAATCTTTTCCGACAATCCTTTTATACTCTGGTGCCCAAAGCAAAGTTAGTGTTCATGACTGTATTGAACTTGAAATATTGTTGAGTATTTAAAACAGCTTGGCTATCGAAATTAATAAGAAGTCTATTGCTAAGAACTTTGCTTGGAAGATTGTAGTCCTATTTCGAGCATAACTTCAGCACCTTTAACCTCTATACCTAATGCTTCTGGTGTTGGTACCCATTAGTATAATAAATGAGGGCTCCTTTTGTTAGTTAGGTTATTTCGTTTTGTGTAAATTCACACTTATTAATAGTAGGTAAATTTTAGTTCGAAATATCTTTTTGGAGACATTATGTCTGTAGGCATGTTCATCGATTGGGTTGCTCTGACCCTTAGAATCCCAAGATAGACTCTGAGATCGCCAGGTTTTAGACACTTTTTATTAATCTATAGGCACTTAAGCAATCCGCTTTACATGTAAATGCAAGGAAGGATGGTCAAAATTACTACCAGGGCGCACTAAGACATGATTAAATTGAGCCAGCGATACTTATAAAAGCGAATCTTTGCAACTTTTGCAAGTCTATTACTGCCACCATAGGTGATTAGGGATTTGACAACTGTTAATATACTGGCAGCACTAATTGAGCACTAAATGGTGACGTCTTTGAATTTCATTCGTTTCCGTTTTAAAGTCTTCTCCTCGCTCTTGAGACTGCTGGCGTCGTTATATTAGCAGTAGTTGATTTGAAAAATAAAAATAAAAAATAAAATATTTTTTAAAAATCTTTTGCTGTACTGGCAGCACTAATTGAGCACTAAATAGTGACGTCTTTTATTTCCATTAGTTTCCGTTTTAGAAGGTCACGAATGGTACACTGCTAGGTTAATGAAAAGTTAGCAGTGTTCTCATTATTAGTCCCCTTATCACAGCACCAAATATCTGTTATCAGCACTAAATTAGCACTAAATGCGCACTAAATTTTGAGATATAATACGAGTGATTCTTCCGACTAAACAGCCTACGATGGTCCACATAGCCCTTGTAGCTTTAGAAGTTATAGTTGCGAAGTGT
>CAXIIO010000988.1:0-10000 GCA_964028335.1 Altica lythri
GTTCCACATCGGTTCGAAGAACGAGAGGCGCGGACGACGTAAACGTAATCCGTCACACAAACTTTCAACTCCGACAGTAGAGACGCGAATGAATTTCCTCTTTCGACCTTTCGGGTTTCTCAGGTTTACCCCTGAACGGTTTCACGTACTCTTGAACTCTCTCTTCAAAGTGCTTTTCAACTTTCCCTCACGGTACTTGTTCGCTATCGGTCTCGTGGTCATATTTAGCCTTAGATGGAGTTTACCACCCACTTAGGGCTGCACTCTCAAGCAACCCGACTCTGAGGAGAGATTCTCCCGCAATTGGCAGCGGTCACTACGGGCCTGGCACCCTCTATGGGCTGTGGCCCCGTTCAAGAAGGACTTGGACGCGCCGCACAATCTCGGGATAATGAATCCTCCCTAACACCACATTTCCCGGTGGTCGATGTCGGCCACGGGATTCGGTACTGGGCTTTTCCCTGTTCGCTCGCAGCTACTGAGGGAATCCTAGTTAGTTTCTTTTCCTCCGCTTAGTAATATGCTTAAATTCAGCGGGTAGTCTCACCTGCTCTGAGGTCGATAGATGATATTTAAGTACCAAACTATGCATTTTAAAATCAATGTCCAATAATTAAATGCCATATAGAAACACAGATCAGACGTCGTCTTTGAGAAGATTTCTCGGACACGACGATCGTGTACGTAATTCTACTACATTTAAAAGACATATAGATTTACGCATTTTTATGTTCGATACGTTGTGTACAATACACGTATAAAATTTATACAAATTTTATACGTTGCTATCGCAATTTAAGATGTTGCGTTAAAAATAAACGCATCTACATCCAACGCGTTCCGACAATTTTTTTCAAAAAAAAAAAATCGAACAGTCTTTTTAATTTGATACGACCCTCAGCCAGGAGTGGTCCAGGAACGAGTATCCGAGGACCGCAATGTGCGTTCGAAATGTCGATGTTCATGTGTCCTGCAGTTCACAAGTTGACGCGCAATTAGCTGCGTTCTTCATCGACCCACGAGCCAAGTGATTCACCGTTCAGGGTAATCGTTTTAACATTAAACGTGTTTCCATACGAAAGTATAAGTTTTCGTTTAAAGAAACTATACGTCTTATAAAATATCGTGAAAAATGTATTAAAAAAAAAATGATAAGAGAAAATTATGTACTTACGAATTTCTCCATTTGTAACGCCGTGTTTTACAAACGAGGCGTACACGGAGTAAACGTGCACAAGTATTTCCTCTTAATTTCGTCACCAATGAGTACATGCATTTTTACCATCTTGACAATTTGGGCGAAAAACTTTCAACACCGTCGGAATAATATATCGCATTCTACGATTTTGAATTCCTTAGAAAAAAATTATTCGTTTTTTTATCAGAATAACAGATGGATACGAATTTGTTATTTTTCTTGGTACCCAATTTTTATCAAGACAAATTGGTATATACATATTAATATTAGACCTCATCGACAACTTTGTTTTTTTTAGAACTTTAAAGTAAACAAAAATATAAATAATATAATTGTTTCTAACTTTAGTTCCTAAAAACATTTCGTTTATTTCGCATTCTATACCTCAAAAGATCGTATGCGTTTAATAACGGACGTTCTAATGACAGCATATGCAAGTAAAACGATATATAGTTCAAATATTTATAACAGACTTGTCGTAAGTTGACAAACACTGTAATGATCCTTCCGCAGGTTCACCTACGGAAACCTTATTACGACTTTTACTTCCTCTAAATGATCAAGTTTGGTCATCTTTCCGAAGCATCGACGACGCCGAAACGCCACCGCGCTCAGTCCGAAGACCTCACTAAATCATTCAATCGGTAGTAGCGACGGGCGGTGTGTACAAAGGGCAGGGACGTAATCAACGCGAGCTTATGACTCGCGCTTACTGGGAATTCCTCGTTCATGGGGAACAATTGCAAGCCCCAATCCCTAGCACGAAGGAGGTTCAGCGGGTTACCCGGGCCGCTCGGCCAGGGAGGACACGCTGATTCCTTCAGTGTAGCGCGCGTGCGGCCCAGAACATCTAAGGGCATCACAGACCTGTTATTGCTCAATCTCGTGCGGCTAGAAGCCGCCTGTCCCTCTAAGAAGAATTGTTTGTACGCCGACAGTAAAAACCGCGCGCAGTGGGGGCCGAAACCCATCACCGGCGGGCCTTTGGGATGTCGAAATACGCCTAGTTAGCAGGCTAGAGTCTCGTTCGTTATCGGAATTAACCAGACAAATCGCTCCACCAACTAAGAACGGCCATGCACCACCACCCACCGAATCAAGAAAGAGCTCTCAATCTGTCAATCCTTCCGGTGTCCGGGCCTGGTGAGGTTTCCCGTGTTGAGTCAAATTAAGCCGCAGGCTCCACTCCTGGTGGTGCCCTTCCGTCAATTCCTTTAAGTTTCAGCTTTGCAACCATACTTCCCCCGGAACCCAAAAGCTTTGGTTTCCCGGAAGCTGCCCGCCGAGTCATCGGAGGAACGTCGGCGGATCGCTAGCTGGCATCGTTTATGGTTAGAACTAGGGCGGTATCTGATCGCCTTCGAACCTCTAACTTTCGTTCTTGATCAATGAAAGCGTTTTTGGCAAATGCTTTCGCTTCTGTCCGTCTTGCGACGATCCAAGAATTTCACCTCTAACGTCGCAATACGAATGCCCCCATCCGTTCCTATTAATCATTACCTCGGGGTTCCGAAAACCAACAAAATAGAACCGAGGTCCTATTCCATTATTCCATGCACACAGTATTCAGGCGAAGTTTTAGCCTGCTTTAAGCACTCTAATTTGTTCAAAGTAAACGTGCCGGCCCACCTCGACACTCAGTGAAGAGCACCGCGGCGGGATTGAGTTGGGCCGCCCTTGCGAGCTAAGCCCACCGGCAGGACGTCCCGCGACACGCCAGTTGACACCGCGTACGATGAACCAGCGACGCGGGACACAGATTCGACTACGAGCTTTTTAACCGCAACAACTTTAATATACGCTATTGGAGCTGGAATTACCGCGGCTGCTGGCACCAGACTTGCCCTCCAATTGATCCTCGTTAAAGGGTTTAGAGTGTACTCATTCCGATTACGGGGCCTCGGATGAGTCCCGTATCGTTATTTTTCGTCACTACCTCCCCGTGCCGGGAGTGGGTAATTTGCGCGCCTGCTGCCTTCCTTGGATGTGGTAGCCGTTTCTCAGGCTCCCTCTCCGGAATCGAACCCTGATTCCCCGTTACCCGTTACAACCATGGTAGGCGCAGAACCTACCATCGACAGTTGATAAGGCAGACATTTGAAAGATGCGTCGCCGGTGCGAGACCGTGCGATCAGCGTAAAGTTATTCAGAGTCACCAAGTATTACGATGTCGAGCAAGCTCGCCACCGATTGGTTTTGATCTAATAAAAGCGCTCCTTCCGTCTCCGGTCGGAGCTCTGTTTGCATGTATTAGCTCTAGAATTACCACAGTTATCCAAGTAAATGTGGGTACGATCTAAGGAACCATAACTGATTTAATGAGCCTTTCGCGGTTTCACCTTAATTTGGCTTGTACTGAGACATGCATGGCTTAATCTTTGAGACAAGCATATGACTACTGGCAGGATCAACCAGGGAGCTGTTGTTCCGTCATTCGAAAAAGAATAACAGAGATTATCAGTCTCCTCTAGTATTACAAATTTGCAATTCAAGAGAAACAAAAGACCGATGTGTCAAATCTCTATCATATTCTTTTCCTAGTGCGTGTTGAATTTTGCGTACATGAAAAGTTAAACTTTTCGCACGCCACGCTTAATAGGAGATAAGGTATATATGATATTTATAGAAGACAAGACAATCGTATTTGTATTATCTCTTATATTACATATAAAAACCGGACAGACAATATATTACATAACAGAGAGCTAGTTTTAAATGTAACTACTTTGTCATGTTTTATATAAACGCCTACCGGCAAAAAATTTCGAACATTCTCTCGACCCTTCGCTAGATATAAAGCGACACGGTGTACTCGAAAGAATCGTTACGAATAGAAATTCTCGCTCGGACAGAAGAGAGTTGTCGCAAAAAATGAAAAATTTGATTGAAATCAAATTTTATTAGTTTGATCGCATGTGGATCGCCAAACGTGTAAACGCCTTGCAAAATCCGCGATCTCGCTGTGTGATCTGTATCTTACGATACAAAAAATAATTGTGGTTTTATATATACATAATTTTATATTTCTTAACAATTACTACCAACATTTTTGAAGATAGAAATGTTAGAAAATAAAATATATAATATAAATCTCAACCACAATGCAAAAAGATCAAACTTGGACAACACCAGACTTTTAGATCGAGTATTTGTCGAGTCGTCTTTTTACATAACTGGGCAATTGTTATTATAGCGCTTTACGTTATTTAGTATATGTAGTTTAAATTTATGGTTTAATACTTTATATAATTTAATATTCGTCCAATAAATTTAATCATTACGTAATCTATATAACATTCTAATGAAAATAAAGATTACATTATAAAATTTCATAAAATTTTATTAAAACTTAAGTTGTTATGTTGGCACAATTAAGTGATATTTACAAAAAAATATATTTAAAAAAAATTATTTTTACATATTACTGAGAAATAACTTGTAAAATTTAACTACAATAATAATTCAATCATTTCTTACTAAAATACGTTAACACAATTAATTCAGTTATTAAATTGGTTTATCTTAATATTAAATTAACAAGATATAAAAACTATTATTCGTTGACCATTATATCATGTGCTTTCAAAAATATTCCACGTACTTTCACAAATTAAACATTTAAAAAAGTATACTTTATTTACTACTACCGTTTTTTAGAATCGACAGCAGAAACAGTAGCATATATATTTCGTTTAATTTAATAAAAATATATTTTTCTCTGATTTAGCATATAAATATAATTTTAGAAAAATTCTACATACTTTCACAAGTTAAAACTTAAAATTCTACAAAACAGTTTTCGAAGCTTAAACCTACATTTTTTTACTAGCACTGTTTCTTGGAATCGGAAACAGAAGCAGAAGCATAAATATTTCATTTACTTTTCAATATTAATACAATTTCTACGTACTATCACAACAAGTAAAAACATGAAATTCTACAAAACAGCTATCTACCTTAAAACTACACTTTATTTACTAGCACTGCTTCTTAATATTGAAAGCAAAAGCAGTTGTATAGATATTTAGTTTATATTAACAATATAAAAATATTTTCAATAAAATTCTCTGTACTTTCACAAGTTAAATATGTAAAAAAGTACATTTTATTTACTACCACCGTTTTTCAAACTCAAAAGCAGAATCAGTAGCATATATATTTCGTTTAATTTACGACATAAAAATATATTTTTCTCTGATTTACCATATAAATATAATTCCAGAAAAATTCTACATACTTTCACAAGTTAAAACTTAAAATTCTACAAAACAGCTTTCGAAGCTTAAACCTACATTTTTTCACTAGCATTGTTTCTTGGAATCGGAAACAGAAGCAGAAGCATAAATATTTCATTTACTTTTCAATATTAATAAAATTTCAAAAAATTTCTACGTACTTTCACAACAAGTAAAAACATGAAATTCTACAAAACAGCTATCTACCTTAAAACTACACTTTATTTACTAGCACTGCTTCTTAATATTGAAAGCAAAAGCAGTTGTATAGATATTTAGTTTATATTAACAATATAAAAAATATTTTCAATAAAATTCTCCGTACTTTCACAAGTTAAATATGTAAAAAAGTACATTTTATTTACTACTACCGTTTTTTAGAATCGACAGCAGAAACAGTAGCATATATATTTCGTTTAATTTAATAAAAATATATTTTTCTCTGATTTAGCATATAAATATAATTTTAGAAAAATTCTACATACTTTCACAAGTTAAAACTTAAAATTCTACAAAACAGTTTTCGAAGCTTAAACCTACATTTTTTTACTAGCACTGTTTCTTGGAATCGGAAACAGAAGCAGAAGCATAAATATTTCATTTACTTTTCAATATTAATAAAATTTCTACGTACTATCACAACAAGTAAAAACATGAAATTCTACAAAACAGCTATCTAGCTTAAAACTACACTTTATTTACTAGCACTGCTTCTTAATATTGAAAGCAAAAGCAGTTGTATAGATATTTAGTTTATATTAACAATATAAAAATATTTTCAATAAAATTCTCTGTACTTTCACAAGTTAAATATGTAAAAAAGTACATTTTATTTACTACCACCGTTTTTCAAACTCAAAAGCAGAATCAGTAGCATATATATTTCGTTTAATTTACGACATAAAAATATATTTTTCTCTGATTTACCATATAAATATAATTCCAGAAAAATTCTACATACTTTCACAAGTTAAAACTTAAAATTCTACAAAACAGCTTTCGAAGCTTAAACCTACATTTTTTCACTAGCATTGTTTCTTGGAATCGGAAACAGAAGCAGAAGCATAAATATTTCATTTACTTTTCAATATTAATAAAATTTCAAAAAATTTCTACGTACTTTCACAACAAGTAAAAACATGAAATTCTACAAAACAGCTATCTACCTTAAAACTACACTTTATTTACTAGCACTGCTTCTTAATATTGAAAGCAAAAGCAGTTGTATAGATATTTAGTTTATATTAACAATATAAAAATATTTTCAATAAAATTCTCCGTACTTTCACAAGTTAAATATGTAAAAAAGTACATTTTATTTACTACTACCGTTTTTTAGAATCGACAGCAGAAACAGTAGCATATATATTTCGTTTAATTTAATAAAAATATATTTTTCTCTGATTTAGCATATAAATATAATTTTAGAAAAATTCTACATACTTTCACAAGTTAAAACTTAAAATTCTACAAAACAGTTTTCGAAGCTTAAACCTACATTTTTTTACTAGCACTGTTTCTTGGAATCGGAAACAGAAGCAGAAGCATAAATATTTCATTTACTTTTCAATATTAATAAAATTTCTACGTACTATCACAACAAGTAAAAACATGAAATTCTACAAAACAGCTATCTAGCTTAAAACTACACTTTATTTACTAGCACTGCTTCTTAATATTGAAAGCAAAAGCAGTTGTATAGATATTTAGTTTATATTAACAATATAAAAATATTTTCAATAAAATTCTCTGTACTTTCACAAGTTAAATATGTAAAAAAGTACATTTTATTTACTACCACCGTTTTTCAAACTCAAAAGCAGAATCAGTAGCATATATATTTCGTTTAATTTACGACATAAAAATATATTTTTCTCTGATTTACCATATAAATATAATTCCAGAAAAATTCTACATACTTTCACAAGTTAAAACTTAAAATTCTACAAAACAGCTTTCGAAGCTTAAACCTACATTTTTTCACTAGCATTGTTTCTTGGAATCGGAAACAGAAGCAGAAGCATAAATATTTCATTTACTTTTCAATATTAATAAAATTTCAAAAAATTTCTACGTACTTTCACAACAAGTAAAAACATGAAATTCTACAAAACAGCTATCTAGCTTAAAACTACACTTTATTTACTAGCACTGCTTCTTAATATTAAAAGCAAAAGCAGTTGTATAGATATTTAGTTTTATTAACAACATCAAAATATTTTCAATAAAATTCTCCGTACTTTCACAAGTTAAATATGTAAAAAAGTTTATTTTATTTACTACCACCGTTTTTCAAACTCAAAATCAGAATCAGTAGCATATATATTTCGTTTAATTTACGACATAAAAATATATTTTTCTCTGATTTACCATATAAATATAATTCCAGAAAAATTCTACATACTTTCACAAGTTAAAACTTAAAATTCTACAAAACAGCTTTCGAAGCTTAAACCTACATTTTTTCACTAGCATTGTTTCTTGGAATCGGAAACAGAAGCAGAAGCATAAATATTTCATTTACTTTTCAATATTAATAAAATTTCAAAAAATTTCTACGTACTTTCACAACAAGTAAAAACATGAAATTCTACAAAACAGCTATCTAGCTTAAAACTACACTTTATTTACTAGCACTGCTTCTTAATATTAAAAGCAAAAGCAGTTGTATAGATATTTAGTTTTATTAACAACATCAAAATATTTTCAATAAAATTCTCCGTACTTTCACAAGTTAAATATGTAAAAAAGTACATTTTATTTACTACCATTGTTTTTCAAAATTAAAAGCAGAATCAGTAGCATATATATTTCGTTTAATTTACGACATAAAAATATATTTTCCTTTGATTTATAATATAAATATAATTTCACAAAAATTCTACATAGTTTCACAAGTTAAAACTTAAAATTCTACATATTTGGTTTTATTAACAATATTAAAATATTTTCAATAAAATTCTCTGTACTTTCACAAGTTACAAATATGTGAAAAAGTACACTTTACTTACTGCTACCGTTTTATAGAATTGACAGCAGAAACAGTAGCATACACATTTCGTTTAATTTACCATATAAATATATTTTCAACAAATTTCTACGTATTTTCACAGCAAGTAAAAACATAAAATTCTACAAAACAGCTATCTAGCTTAAACTACACTTTATTTATAAACACTGCTTCTAAGTATTAAACACAAAAGCAGTGGTATAGATATTTCGTTTTATTAACAATATAGAAATATTTTTAATAAAATTCTTTGTACTTTCACAAGTTAAATATGTGATAGTAGATAGGTCATGCACAATTGAATTTAAAACGAAGTTTAAATACCTAGACTTCATAGTAGATAACAATTTAACTGTTGTCACACATCATGACTATATCGTAAGGAAAATGGCAAAGAAACTATAATATTTTTTTGGTAGAATCTTCATACACCTTAACACTTTTGACAAAGTCAGTGTATACAATACAATAATACAACCACACAGTATGGCATGATGAGAAGTTTGAAGTAATACTAGTAATCGTGTCATGTACAGAGTCTATTAGAAAGCACTGATAAACCAGGAAGCGGATTTACGTTTCTGCGTTCATTTTACGATAGTACAATAATTGTAAAATAGCCACGCAAATGTTGCTATATATTTGGCGTTAAAATAGTGTTTTGTAACATATTTTGGGACGATGGAAAGTTACTTAATAGTGTGCAATTAAAAATTGCATTTACTTGACTTTGTATAGCAGTTTTTTTAATGTTTGTAATTGTTAAAATTATTGAGCAATCTAAAATTAATTTTACAAATTAAAAGTCGTCTGCGAAATACACCTGTAAGGTCCAATTTTCATTGTCTTACAACGACAACGATGATGAAGGATGTTGTTATGTTATGAACAAATTTTACAACAAACCAAAACGAATTGGATAATGAAAAGACGCTTTCTCAATCCAAAAAAAATATAAGTTTGATGGTCTTTCTGTTCGAAAAACTACCACGGCAATTTATGGTTAAATCACTCGCCATTTCAATCCATATATATAAAAATGAAACCCGTTTTCCTTGGTCATGGCATCACGCGTGAATGACTGGACCGATTTTACTAATTCTTTTTTTGTTGTATTTGTTATTATTAGGAGAAGGTTCTTACGGAAGAAAATATTAAGAAAATCTCTCAGAAATATTGAAAAATAGACATTTAATTTTGCATATTTTAAAAAACGCGCGTAACGAATGTCAATGTCATTCACAGCCATAGACTATATTGAAAGAGCATCGTTTGTTCGGAAACGTGGTCACTTAATTAAATAAACCTTAAATTAACCTGTGACATCATACCCATAGTTTTAATTTATGGAATGTATAAATTTTATTTATTTATTAATTTATTTACGGATTTTCCTTTTTTACAAGTTTTACTCTATAATAATTATAAAACTAAATTACCTAAAAAACTAAATAACAAGGTACAAATATTCTATATATATATATATATATATATATATATATATATATATATATATATATATATATATATACATATATATAAAAGGATGTTTGTATG
>CAXIIO010000988.1:15000-25469 GCA_964028335.1 Altica lythri
CAAGGTAAACCTTTACTTTCATTACGCCTTTAGGTTTAGTCATGTCCCAATGACTCGCGCACATGCTAGACTCCTTGGTCCGTGTTTCAAGACGGGTCCTGAAAGTACCCAAAGCTATAGCGTCGCTGATCGGCGTTTCAACGAGGTCTGTTCGAGAACACCGCAACCAACAGTCGTTCTGGGACAGAATCGGCACCAGGTCCGATCACCGTCAAACACAGAACGTGCTTGCTACGGGCCGAACGCTAACTGAGTAGCGGCCCCGCGCCTTTAGCATACCGTCGAGCGAGTCTGTCGGAACATCGAGGGTCCACGCGACAAAAGCCATGTGGGCTCCACCCCAAGTCTTAGACAGACACCCAACGGATCGCGACGTCCTACTAGAGGAAAAGTGCACGCGTTCCACATCGGTTCGAAGAACGAGAGGCGCGGACGACGTAAACGTAATCCGTCACACAAACTTTCAACTCCGACAGTAGAGACGCGAATGAATTTCCTCTTTCGACCTTTCGGGTTTCTCAGGTTTACCCCTGAACGGTTTCACGTACTCTTGAACTCTCTCTTCAAAGTGCTTTTCAACTTTCCCTCACGGTACTTGTTCGCTATCGGTCTCGTGGTCATATTTAGCCTTAGATGGAGTTTACCACCCACTTAGGGCTGCACTCTCAAGCAACCCGACTCTGAGGAGAGATTCTCCCGCAATTGGCAGCGGTCACTACGGGCCTGGCACCCTCTATGGGCTGTGGCCCCGTTCAAGAAGGACTTGGACGCGCCGCACAATCTCGGGATAATGAATCCTCCCTAACACCACATTTCCCGGTGGTCGATGTCGGCCACGGGATTCGGTACTGGGCTTTTCCCTGTTCGCTCGCAGCTACTGAGGGAATCCTAGTTAGTTTCTTTTCCTCCGCTTAGTAATATGCTTAAATTCAGCGGGTAGTCTCACCTGCTCTGAGGTCGATAGATGATATTTAAGTACCAAACTATGCATTTTAAAATCAATGTCCAATAATTAAATGCCATATAGAAACACAGATCAGACGTCGTCTTTGAGAAGATTTCTCGGACACGACGATCGTGTACGTAATTCTACTACATTTAAAAGACATATAGATTTACGCATTTTTATGTTCGATACGTTGTGTACAATACACGTATAAAATTTATACAAATTTTATACGTTGCTATCGCAATTTAAGATGTTGCGTTAAAAATAAACGCATCTACATCCAACGCGTTCCGACAATTTTTTTCAAAAAAAAAAAATCGAACAGTCTTTTTAATTTGATACGACCCTCAGCCAGGAGTGGTCCAGGAACGAGTATCCGAGGACCGCAATGTGCGTTCGAAATGTCGATGTTCATGTGTCCTGCAGTTCACAAGTTGACGCGCAATTAGCTGCGTTCTTCATCGACCCACGAGCCAAGTGATTCACCGTTCAGGGTAATCGTTTTAACATTAAACGTGTTTCCATACGAAAGTATAAGTTTTCGTTTAAAGAAACTATACGTCTTATAAAATATCGTGAAAAATGTATTAAAAAAAAAATGATAAGAGAAAATTATGTACTTACGAATTTCTCCATTTGTAACGCCGTGTTTTACAAACGAGGCGTACACGGAGTAAACGTGCACAAGTATTTCCTCTTAATTTCGTCACCAATGAGTACATGCATTTTTACCATCTTGACAATTTGGGCGAAAAACTTTCAACACCGTCGGAATAATATATCGCATTCTACGATTTTGAATTCCTTAGAAAAAAATTATTCGTTTTTTTATCAGAATAACAGATGGATACGAATTTGTTATTTTTCTTGGTACCCAATTTTTATCAAGACAAATTGGTATATACATATTAATATTAGACCTCATCGACAACTTTGTTTTTTTTAGAACTTTAAAGTAAACAAAAATATAAATAATATAATTGTTTCTAACTTTAGTTCCTAAAAACATTTCGTTTATTTCGCATTCTATACCTCAAAAGATCGTATGCGTTTAATAACGGACGTTCTAATGACAGCATATGCAAGTAAAACGATATATAGTTCAAATATTTATAACAGACTTGTCGTAAGTTGACAAACACTGTAATGATCCTTCCGCAGGTTCACCTACGGAAACCTTGTTACGACTTTTACTTCCTCTAAATGATCAAGTTTGGTCATCTTTCCGAAGCATCGACGACGCCGAAACGCCACCGCGCTCAGTCCGAAGACCTCACTAAATCATTCAATCGGTAGTAGCGACGGGCGGTGTGTACAAAGGGCAGGGACGTAATCAACGCGAGCTTATGACTCGCGCTTACTGGGAATTCCTCGTTCATGGGGAACAATTGCAAGCCCCAATCCCTAGCACGAAGGAGGTTCAGCGGGTTACCCGGGCCGCTCGGCCAGGGAGGACACGCTGATTCCTTCAGTGTAGCGCGCGTGCGGCCCAGAACATCTAAGGGCATCACAGACCTGTTATTGCTCAATCTCGTGCGGCTAGAAGCCGCCTGTCCCTCTAAGAAGAATTGTTTGTACGCCGACAGTAAAAACCGCGCGCAGTGGGGGCCGAAACCCATCACCGGCGGGCCTTTGGGATGTCGAAATACGCCTAGTTAGCAGGCTAGAGTCTCGTTCGTTATCGGAATTAACCAGACAAATCGCTCCACCAACTAAGAACGGCCATGCACCACCACCCACCGAATCAAGAAAGAGCTCTCAATCTGTCAATCCTTCCGGTGTCCGGGCCTGGTGAGGTTTCCCGTGTTGAGTCAAATTAAGCCGCAGGCTCCACTCCTGGTGGTGCCCTTCCGTCAATTCCTTTAAGTTTCAGCTTTGCAACCATACTTCCCCCGGAACCCAAAAGCTTTGGTTTCCCGGAAGCTGCCCGCCGAGTCATCGGAGGAACGTCGGCGGATCGCTAGCTGGCATCGTTTATGGTTAGAACTAGGGCGGTATCTGATCGCCTTCGAACCTCTAACTTTCGTTCTTGATCAATGAAAGCGTTTTTGGCAAATGCTTTCGCTTCTGTCCGTCTTGCGACGATCCAAGAATTTCACCTCTAACGTCGCAATACGAATGCCCCCATCCGTTCCTATTAATCATTACCTCGGGGTTCCGAAAACCAACAAAATAGAACCGAGGTCCTATTCCATTATTCCATGCACACAGTATTCAGGCGAAGTTTTAGCCTGCTTTAAGCACTCTAATTTGTTCAAAGTAAACGTGCCGGCCCACCTCGACACTCAGTGAAGAGCACCGCGGCGGGATTGAGTTGGGCCGCCCTTGCGAGCTAAGCCCACCGGCAGGACGTCCCGCGACACGCCAGTTGACACCGCGTACGATGAACCAGCGACGCGGGACACAGATTCGACTACGAGCTTTTTAACCGCAACAACTTTAATATACGCTATTGGAGCTGGAATTACCGCGGCTGCTGGCACCAGACTTGCCCTCCAATTGATCCTCGTTAAAGGGTTTAGAGTGTACTCATTCCGATTACGGGGCCTCGGATGAGTCCCGTATCGTTATTTTTCGTCACTACCTCCCCGTGCCGGGAGTGGGTAATTTGCGCGCCTGCTGCCTTCCTTGGATGTGGTAGCCGTTTCTCAGGCTCCCTCTCCGGAATCGAACCCTGATTCCCCGTTACCCGTTACAACCATGGTAGGCGCAGAACCTACCATCGACAGTTGATAAGGCAGACATTTGAAAGATGCGTCGCCGGTGCGAGACCGTGCGATCAGCGTAAAGTTATTCAGAGTCACCAAGTATTACGATGTCGAGCAAGCTCGCCACCGATTGGTTTTGATCTAATAAAAGCGCTCCTTCCGTCTCCGGTCGGAGCTCTGTTTGCATGTATTAGCTCTAGAATTACCACAGTTATCCAAGTAAATGTGGGTACGATCTAAGGAACCATAACTGATTTAATGAGCCTTTCGCGGTTTCACCTTAATTTGGCTTGTACTGAGACATGCATGGCTTAATCTTTGAGACAAGCATATGACTACTGGCAGGATCAACCAGGGAGCTGTTGTTCCGTCATTCGAAAAAGAATAACAGAGATTATCAGTCTCCTCTAGTATTACAAATTTGCAATTCAAGAGAAACAAAAGACCGATGTGTCAAATCTCTATCATATTCTTTTCCTAGTGCGTGTTGAATTTTGCGTACATGAAAAGTTAAACTTTTCGCACGCCACGCTTAATAGGAGATAAGGTATATATGATATTTATAGAAGACAAGACAATCGTATTTGTATTATCTCTTATATTACATATAAAAACCGGACAGACAATATATTACATAACAGAGAGCTAGTTTTAAATGTAACTACTTTGTCATGTTTTATATAAACGCCTACCGGCAAAAAATTTCGAACATTCTCTCGACCCTTCGCTAGATATAAAGCGACACGGTGTACTCGAAAGAATCGTTACGAATAGAAATTCTCGCTCGGACAGAAGAGAGTTGTCGCAAAAAATGAAAAATTTGATTGAAATCAAATTTTATTAGTTTGATCGCATGTGGATCGCCAAACGTGTAAACGCCTTGCAAAATCCGCGATCTCGCTGTGTGATCTGTATCTTACGATACAAAAAATAATTGTGGTTTTATATATACATAATTTTATATTTCTTAACAATTACTACCAACATTTTTGAAGATAGAAATGTTAGAAAATAAAATATATAATATAAATCTCAACCACAATGCAAAAAGATCAAACTTGGACAACACCAGACTTTTAGATCGAGTATTTGTCGAGTCGTCTTTTTACATAACTGGGCAATTGTTATTATAGCGCTTTACGTTATTTAGTATATGTAGTTTAAATTTATGGTTTAATACTTTATATAATTTAATATTCGTCCAATAAATTTAATCATTACGTAATCTATATAACATTCTAATGAAAATAAAGATTACATTATAAAATTTCATAAAATTTTATTAAAACTTAAGTTGTTATGTTGGCACAATTAAGTGATATTTACAAAAAAATATATTTAAAAAAAATTATTTTTACATATTACTGAGAAATAACTTGTAAAATTTAACTACAATAATAATTCAATCATTTCTTACTAAAATACGTTAACACAATTAATTCAGTTATTAAATTGGTTTATCTTAATATTAAATTAACAAGATATAAAAACTATTATTCGTTGACCATTATATCATGTGCTTTCAAAAATATTCCACGTACTTTCACAAATTAAACATTTAAAAAAGTATACTTTATTTACTACTACCGTTTTTTAGAATCGACAGCAGAAACAGTAGCATATATATTTCGTTTAATTTAATAAAAATATATTTTTCTCTGATTTAGCATATAAATATAATTTTAGAAAAATTCTACATACTTTCACAAGTTAAAACTTAAAATTCTACAAAACAGTTTTCGAAGCTTAAACCTACATTTTTTTACTAGCACTGTTTCTTGGAATCGGAAACAGAAGCAGAAGCATAAATATTTCATTTACTTTTCAATATTAATACAATTTCTACGTACTATCACAACAAGTAAAAACATGAAATTCTACAAAACAGCTATCTACCTTAAAACTACACTTTATTTACTAGCACTGCTTCTTAATATTGAAAGCAAAAGCAGTTGTATAGATATTTAGTTTATATTAACAATATAAAAATATTTTCAATAAAATTCTCTGTACTTTCACAAGTTAAATATGTAAAAAAGTACATTTTATTTACTACCACCGTTTTTCAAACTCAAAAGCAGAATCAGTAGCATATATATTTCGTTTAATTTACGACATAAAAATATATTTTTCTCTGATTTACCATATAAATATAATTCCAGAAAAATTCTACATACTTTCACAAGTTAAAACTTAAAATTCTACAAAACAGCTTTCGAAGCTTAAACCTACATTTTTTCACTAGCATTGTTTCTTGGAATCGGAAACAGAAGCAGAAGCATAAATATTTCATTTACTTTTCAATATTAATAAAATTTCAAAAAATTTCTACGTACTTTCACAACAAGTAAAAACATGAAATTCTACAAAACAGCTATCTACCTTAAAACTACACTTTATTTACTAGCACTGCTTCTTAATATTGAAAGCAAAAGCAGTTGTATAGATATTTAGTTTATATTAACAATATAAAAATATTTTCAATAAAATTCTCCGTACTTTCACAAGTTAAATATGTAAAAAAGTACATTTTATTTACTACTACCGTTTTTTAGAATCGACAGCAGAAACAGTAGCATATATATTTCGTTTAATTTAATAAAAATATATTTTTCTCTGATTTAGCATATAAATATAATTTTAGAAAAATTCTACATACTTTCACAAGTTAAAACTTAAAATTCTACAAAACAGTTTTCGAAGCTTAAACCTACATTTTTTTACTAGCACTGTTTCTTGGAATCGGAAACAGAAGCAGAAGCATAAATATTTCATTTACTTTTCAATATTAATAAAATTTCTACGTACTATCACAACAAGTAAAAACATGAAATTCTACAAAACAGCTATCTAGCTTAAAACTACACTTTATTTACTAGCACTGCTTCTTAATATTGAAAGCAAAAGCAGTTGTATAGATATTTAGTTTATATTAACAATATAAAAATATTTTCAATAAAATTCTCTGTACTTTCACAAGTTAAATATGTAAAAAAGTACATTTTATTTACTACCACCGTTTTTCAAACTCAAAAGCAGAATCAGTAGCATATATATTTCGTTTAATTTACGACATAAAAATATATTTTTCTCTGATTTACCATATAAATATAATTCCAGAAAAATTCTACATACTTTCACAAGTTAAAACTTAAAATTCTACAAAACAGCTTTCGAAGCTTAAACCTACATTTTTTCACTAGCATTGTTTCTTGGAATCGGAAACAGAAGCAGAAGCATAAATATTTCATTTACTTTTCAATATTAATAAAATTTCAAAAAATTTCTACGTACTTTCACAACAAGTAAAAACATGAAATTCTACAAAACAGCTATCTACCTTAAAACTACACTTTATTTACTAGCACTGCTTCTTAATATTGAAAGCAAAAGCAGTTGTATAGATATTTAGTTTATATTAACAATATAAAAATATTTTCAATAAAATTCTCCGTACTTTCACAAGTTAAATATGTAAAAAAGTACATTTTATTTACTACTACCGTTTTTTAGAATCGACAGCAGAAACAGTAGCATATATATTTCGTTTAATTTAATAAAAATATATTTTTCCTCTGATTTAGCATATAAATATAATTTTAGAAAAATTCTACATACTTTCACAAGTTAAAACTTAAAATTCTACAAAACAGTTTTCGAAGCTTAAACCTACATTTTTTTACTAGCACTGTTTCTTGGAATCGGAAACAGAAGCAGAAGCATAAATATTTCATTTACTTTTCAATATTAATAAAATTTCTACGTACTATCACAACAAGTAAAAACATGAAATTCTACAAAACAGCTATCTAGCTTAAAACTACACTTTATTTACTAGCACTGCTTCTTAATATTGAAAGCAAAAGCAGTTGTATAGATATTTAGTTTATATTAACAATATAAAAATATTTTCAATAAAATTCTCTGTACTTTCACAAGTTAAATATGTAAAAAAGTACATTTTATTTACTACCACCGTTTTTCAAACTCAAAGCAGAATCAGTAGCATATATATTTCGTTTAATTTACGACATAAAAATATATTTTTCTCTGATTTACCATATAAATATAATTCCAGAAAAATTCTACATACTTTCACAAGTTAAAACTTAAAATTCTACAAAACAGCTTTCGAAGCTTAAACCTACATTTTTTCACTAGCATTGTTTCTTGGAATCGGAAACAGAAGCAGAAGCATAAATATTTCATTTACTTTTCAATATTAATAAAATTTCAAAAAATTTCTACGTACTTTCACAACAAGTAAAAACATGAAATTCTACAAAACAGCTATCTAGCTTAAAACTACACTTTATTTACTAGCACTGCTTCTTAATATTAAAAGCAAAAGCAGTTGTATAGATATTTAGTTTTATTAACAACATCAAAATATTTTCAATAAAATTCTCCGTACTTTCACAAGTTAAATATGTAAAAAAGTTTATTTTATTTACTACCACCGTTTTTCAAACTCAAAATCAGAATCAGTAGCATATATATTCCGTTTAATTTACGACATAAAAATATATTTTTCTCTGATTTACCATATAAATATAATTCCAGAAAAATTCTACATACTTTCACAAGTTAAAACTTAAAATTCTACAAAACAGCTTTCGAAGCTTAAACCTACATTTTTTCACTAGCATTGTTTCTTGGAATCGGAAACAGAAGCAGAAGCATAAATATTTCATTTACTTTTCAATATTAATAAAATTTCAAAAAATTTCTACGTACTTTCACAACAAGTAAAAACATGAAATTCTACAAAACAGCTATCTAGCTTAAAACTACACTTTATTTACTAGCACTGCTTCTTAATATTAAAAGCAAAAGCAGTTGTATAGATATTTAGTTTTATTAACAACATCAAAATATTTTCAATAAAATTCTCCGTACTTTCACAAGTTAAATATGTAAAAAAGTACATTTTATTTACTACCATTGTTTTTCAAAATTAAAAGCAGAATCAGTAGCATATATATTTCGTTTAATTTACGACATAAAAATATATTTTCCTTTGATTTATAATATAAATATAATTTCACAAAAATTCTACATAGTTTCACAAGTTAAAACTTAAAATTCTACATATTTGGTTTTATTAACAATATTAAAATATTTTCAATAAAATTCTCTGTACTTTCACAAGTTACAAAATATGTGAAAAAGTACACTTTACTTACTGCTACCGTTTTATAGAATTGACAGCAGAAACAGTAGCATACACATTTCGTTTAATTTACCATATAAATATATTTTCAACAAATTTCTACGTATTTTCACAGCAAGTAAAAAACATAAAATTCTACAAAACAGCTATCTAGCTTAAACTACACTTTATTTATAAACACTGCTTCTAAGTATTAAACACAAAAGCAGTGGTATAGATATTTCGTTTTATTAACAATATAGAAATATTTTTAATAAAATTCTTTGTACTTTCACAAGTTAAAATATGTGATAGTAGATAGGTCATGCACAATTGAATTTAAAACGAAGTTTAAATACCTAGACTTCATAGTAGATAACAATTTAACTGTTGTCACACATCATGACTATATCGTAAGGAAAATGGCAAAGAAACTATAATATTTTTTTGGTAGAATCTTCATACACCTTAACACTTTTGACAAAGTCAGTGTATACAATACAATAATACAACCACACAGTATGGCATGATGAGAAGTTTGAAGTAATACTAGTAATCGTGTCATGTACAGAGTCTATTAGAAAGCACTGATAAACCAGGAAGCGGATTTACGTTTCTGCGTTCATTTTACGATAGTACAATAATTGTAAAATAGCCACGCAAATGTTGCTATATATTTGGCGTTAAAATAGTGTTTTGTAACATATTTTGGGACGATGGAAAGTTACTTAATAGTGTGCAATTAAAAATTGCATTTACTTGACTTTGTATAGCAGTTTTTTTAATGTTTGTAATTGTTAAAATTATTGAGCAATCTAAAATTAATTTTACAAATTAAAAGTCGTCTGCGAAATACACCTGTAAGGTCCAATTTTCATTGTCTTACAACGACAACGATGATGAAGGATGTTGTTATGTTATGAACAAATTTTACAACAAACCAAAACGAATTGGATAATGAAAAGACGCTTTCTCAATCCAAAAAAATATAAGTTTGATGGTCTTTCTGTTCGAAAAACTACCACGGCAATTTATGGTTAAATCACTCGCCATTTCAATCCATATATATAAAAATGAAACCCGTTTTCCTTGGTCATGGCATCACGCGTGAATGACTGGACCGATTTTACTAATTCTTTTTTTGTTGTATTTGTTATTATTAGGAGAAGGTTCTTACGGAAGAAAATATTAAGAAAATCTCTCAGAAATATTGAAAAATAGACATTTAATTTTGCATATTTTAAAAAACGCGCGTAACGAATGTCAATGTCATTCACAGCCATAGACTATATTGAAAGAGCATCGTTTGTTCGGAAACGTGGTCACTTAATTAAATAAACCTTAAATTAACCTGTGACATCATACCCATAGTTTTAATTTATGGAATGTATAAATTTTATTTATTTATTAATTTATTTACGGATTTTCCTTTTTTACAAGTTTTACTCTATAATAATTATAAAACTAAATTACCTAAAAAACTAAATAACAAGGTACAAATATTCTATATATATATATATATATATATATATATATATATATATATATATATATATATATATACATATATATAAAAGGATGTTTGTATGTATAAAATCTATGAACTCAAAACTACTGTACCGATTATTATGAAAATTGGTATATATATTTTTTTTCCACG
>CAXIIO010000989.1:0-65592 GCA_964028335.1 Altica lythri
GATGGGGTTGCCATCTCTTTAATATAATGGGGTTGCCATTATATCGTCATATCATTTTTTTTTTTACTTTAGATGGGGTCGCCACCTCTTTAATATAATGGGGTTGCCATTATATCGTCATATCATTTTTTTTTTTTACTTTAGATGGGGTCGCCACCTCTTTAATATAATGGGGTTGCCATTATACCGTCATTTTTTTTACTTTAGATGGGGTTGCCACCTCTTTAATATAATGGGGTTGCCATTATACCGTCATTTTTTTTTACTTTAGATGGGGTTGCCACCTCTTTAATATAATGGGGTTGCCATTATACCGTCTTTTTTTTTTACTTTAGATGGGGTTGCCACCTCTTTAATATAATGGGGTTGCCATTATACTGTCATTTTTTTTTACTTTAGATGGGGTTGCCACCTCTTTAATATAATGGGGTTGCCATTATACCGTCATTTTTTTTACTTTAGATGGGGTTGCCATCTCTTTAATATAATGGGGTTGCCATTATACCGTCTTTTTTTTTTACTTTAGATGGGGTTGCCATCTCTTTAATATAATGGGGTTGCCATTATATCGTCATATCATTTTTTTTTTTTTACTTTAGATGGGGTCGCCACCTCTTTAATATAATGGGGTTGCTATTATACCGTCTTTTTTTTTTTTACTTTAGATGGGGTTGCCACCTCTTTAATATAATGGGGTTGCCAGTATACCGTCATTTTTTTTTACTTTAGATGGGGTTGCCACCTTTTTAATATAATGGGGTTGCCATTATACCGTCTTTTTTTTTTACTTTAGATGGGGTTGCCACCTCTTTAATATAATGGGGTTGCCATTATACCGTCTTTTTTTTTTACTTTAGATGGGGTTGCCATCTCTTTAATATAATGGGGTTGCCATTATATCGTCATATCATTTTTTTTTTTTTTACTTTAGATGGGGTCGCCACCTCTTTAATATAATGGGGTTGCCATTATACCGTCATTTTTTTTTACTTTAGATGGGGTTGCCATCTCTTTAATATAATGGGGTTGCCATTATACCGTCATTTTTTTTTACTTTAGATGGGGTTGCCACCTCTTTAATATAATGGGGTTGCCATTATACCGTCTTTTTTTTTTACTTTAGTTGGGGTTGCCATCTCTTTAATATAATGGGGTTGCCATTATATCGTCATATCATTTTTTTTTTTTTTACTTTAGATGGGGTCGCCACCTCTTTAATATAATGGGGTTGCCATTATACCGTCATTTTTTTTTTACTTTAGATGGGGTTGCCATCTCTTTAATATAATGGGGTTGCCATTATACCGTCATTTTTTTTACTTTAGATGGGGTTGCCACCTCTTTAATATAATGGGGTTGCCATTATACCGTCTTTTTTTTTTTTACTTTAGATGGGGTTGCCACCTCTTTAATATAATGGGGTTGCCAGTATACCGTCATTTTTTTTTACTTTAGATGGGGTTGCCACCTTTTTAATATAATGGGGTTGCCATTATACCGTCTTTTTTTTTTACTTTAGATGGGGTCGCCACCTCTTTAATATAATGGGGTTGCCATTATACCGTCATTTTTTTTTACTTTAGATGGGGTTGCCATCTCTTTAATATAATGGGGTTGCCATTATACCGTCTTTTTTTTTTTTTAGATGGGGTTGCCACCTCTTTAATATAATGGGGTTGCCAGTATACCGTCATTTTTTTTTACTTTAGATGGGGTTGCCATCTCTTTAATATAATGGGGTTGCCATTATACCGTCTTTTTTTTTTTACTTTAGATGGGGTTGCCACCTCTTTAATATAATGGGGTTGCCATTATACCGTCATTTTTTTTTACTTTAGATGGGGTTGCCACCTCTTTAATATAATGGGGTTGCCATTATACCGTCTTTTTTTTTTACTTTAGATGGGGTTGCCATCTCTTTAATATAATGGGGTTGCCATTATATCGTCATATCATTTTTTTTTTTTTTACTTTAGATGGGGTCGCCACCTCTTTAATATAATGGGGTTGCCATTATACCGTCATTTTTTTTTACTTTAGATGGGGTTGCCATCTCTTTAATATAATGGGGTTGCCATTATACCGTCTTTTTTTTTTACTTTAGATGGGGTTGCCACCTCTTTAATATAATGGGGTTGCCATTATACCGTCTTTTTTTTACTTTAGATGGGGTTGCCATCTCTTTAATATAATGGGGTTGCCATTATACCGTCTTTTTTTTTTACTTTAGATGGGGTCGCCACCTCTTTAATATAATGGGGTTGCCATTATACCGTCATTTTTTTTTTACTTTAGATGGGGTTGCCACCTCTTTAATATAATGGGTTTGCCATTATACCGTCTTTTTTTTACTTTAGATGGGGTTGCCATCTCTTTAATATAATGGGGTTGCCATTATACCGTCTTTTTTTTTTACTTTAGATGGGGTTGCCACCTCTTTAATATAATGGGGTTGCCATTATACCGTCATTTTTTTTACTTTAGATGGGGTTGCCATCTCTTTAATATAATGGGGTTGCCATTATACCGTCTTTTTTTTTACTTTAGATGGGGTTGCCATCTCTTTAATATAATGGGGTTGCCATTATACCGTCATTTTTTTTACTTTAGATGGGGTTGCCATCTCTTTAATATAATGGGGTTGCCATTATACCGTCATTTTTTTTTACTTTAGATGGGGTTGCCATCTCTTTAATATAATGGGGTTGCCATTATACCGTAATTTTTTTTTACTTTAGATGGGGTTGCCATCTCTTTAATATAATGGGGTTGCCATTATACCGTCTTTTTTTTTTACTTTAGATGGGGTTGCCACCTCTTTAATATAATGGGGTTGCCATTATACCGTCATTTTTTTTTACTTTAGATGGGGTTGCCATCTCTTTAATATAATGGGGTTGCCATTATACCGTCATTTTTTTTACTTTAGATGGGGTTGCCATCTCTTTAATATAATGGGGTTGCCATTATACCGTCTTTTTTTTTTACTTTAGATGGGGTTGCCACCTCTTTAATATAATGGGGTTGCCATTATACCGTCATTTTTTTTACTTTAGATGGGGTTGCCATCTCTTTAATATAATGGGGTTGCCATTATACCGTCATTTTTTTTACTTTAGATGGGGTTGCCATCTCTTTAATATAATGGGGTTGCCATTATACCGTCATTTTTTTTACTTTAGATGGGGTTGCCATCTCTTTAATATAATGGGGTTGCCATTATACCGTCATTTTTTTTACTTTAGATGGGGTTGCCATCTCTTTAATATAATGGGGTTGCCATTATATCGTCATATCATTTTTTTTTTTTTTACTTTAGATGGGGTCGCCACCTCTTTAATATAATGGGGTTGCCATTATACCGTCATTTTTTTTTACTTTAGATGGGGTTGCCATCTCTTTAATATAATGGGGTTGCCATTATACCGTCTTTTTTTTTACTTTAGATGGGGTTGCCACCTCTTTAATATAATGGGGTTGCCATTATACCGTCTTTTTTTACTTTAGATGGGGTTGCCATCTCTTTAATATAATGGGGTTGCCACCTCTTTAATATAATGGGGTTGCCATTATACCGTCATTTTTTTTAATTTAGATGGGGTTGCCATCTCTTTAATATAATGGGGTTGCCATTATGTCGTCATATCATTTTTTTTTTTTTACTTTAGATGGGGTTGCCACCTCTTTAATATAATGGGGTTGCCATTATACCGTCATTTTTTTTACTTTAGATGGGGTTGCCATCTCTTTAATATAATGGGGTTGCCATTATATCGTCATATCATTTTTTTTTTTACTTTAGATGGGGTCGCCACCTCTTTAATATAATGGGGTTGCCATTATACCGTCATTTTTTTTTACTTTAGATGGGGTTGCCACCTCTTTAATATAATGGGGTTGCCATTATACCGTCATTTTTTTTACTTTAGATGGGGTTGCCATCTCTTTAATATAATGGGGTTGCCATTATATCGTCATATCATTTTTTTTTTTTTTACTTTAGATGGGGTCGCCACCTCTTTAATATAATGGGGTTGCCATTATACCGTCTTTTTTTTTTACTTTACATGGGGTTGCCATCTCTTTAATATAATGGGGTTGCCATTATACCGTCTTTTTTTTTACTTTAGATGGGGTTGCCACCTCTTTAATATAATGGGGTTGCCATTATACCGTCTTTTTTTACTTTAGATGGGGTTGCCATCTCTTTAATATAATGGGGTTGCCACCTCTTTAATATAATGGGGTTGCCATTATACCGTCATTTTTTTTAATTTAGATGGGGTTGCCATCTCTTTAATATAATGGGGTTGCCATTATGTCGTCATATCATTTTTTTTTTTTTTACTTTAGATGGGGTTGCCACCTCTTTAATATAATGGGGTTGCCATTATACCGTCATTTTTTTTACTTTAGATGGGGTTGCCATCTCTTTAATATAATGGGGTTGCCATTATATCGTCATATCATTTTTTTTTTTACTTTAGATGGGGTCGCCACCTCTTTAATATAATGGGGTTGCCATTATACCGTCATTTTTTTTTACTTTAGATGGGGTTGCCACCTCTTTAATATAATGGGGTTGCCATTATACCGTCATTTTTTTTTACTTTAGATGGGGTTGCCATCTCTTTAATATAATGGGGTTGCCATTATATCGTTATTTTTTTTACTTTAGATGGGGTTGCCATCTCTTTAATATAATGGGGTTGCCATTATATCGTCATATCATTTTTTTTTTTTTTTTACTTTAGATGGGGTCGCCACCTCTTTAATATAATGGGGTTGCCATTATACCGTCTTTTTTTTTTACTTTAGATGGGGTCGCCACCCATTTAATATAATGGGGTTGCCATTATACCGTCATTTTTTTTTACTTTAGATGGGGTTGCCACCTCTTTAATATAATGGGGTTGCCATTATACCGTCTTTTTTTTTTACTTTAGATGGGGTTGCCACCTCTTTAATATAATAGGGTTGCCATTATACCGTCATTTTTTTTTACTTTAGATGGGGTTGCCATCTCTTTAATATAATGGGGTTGCCATTATACCGTCTTTTTTTTTTACTTTAGATGGGGTTGCCACCTCTTTAATATAATGGGGTTGCCATTATACCGTCATTTTTTTTACTTTAGATGGGGTTGCCATCTCTTTAATATAATGGGGTTGTCATTATATCGTCATATCATTTTTTTTTTACTTTAGATGGGGTCGCCACCTCTTTAATATAATGGGGTTGCCATTATACCGTCATTTTTTTTTACTTTAGATGGGGTTGCCACCTCTTTAATATAATGGGGTTGCCATTATACCGTCATTTTTTTTAATTTAGATGGGGTTGCCATCTCTTTAATATAATGGGGTTGCCATTATGTCGTCATATCATTTTTTTTTTTTTTACTTTAGATGGGGTTGCCACCTCTTTAATATAATGGGGTTGCCATTATACCGTCATTTTTTTTACTTTAGATGGGGTTGCCATCTCTTTAATATAATGGGGTTGCCATTATATCGTCATATCATTTTTTTTTTTTTACTTTAGATGGGGTCGCCACCTCTTTAATATAATGGGGTTGCCATTATACCGTCATTTTTTTTTACTTTAGATGGGGTTGCCACCTCTTTAATATAATGGGGTTGCCATTATACCGTCATTTTTTTTACTTTAGATGGGGTTGCCATCTCTTTAATATAATGGGGTTGCCATTATGTCGTCATATCATTTTTTTTTTTTACTTTAGATGGGGTCGCCACCTCTTTAATATAATGGGGTTGCCATTATACCGTCATTTTTTTTACTTTAGATGGGGTTGCCATCTCTTTAATATAATGGGGTTGCCATTATGTCGTCATATCATTTTTTTTTTTTTTACTTTAGATGGGGTCGCCACCTCTTTAATATAATGGGGTTGCCATTATACCGTCATTTTTTTTACTTTAGATGGGGTTGCCATCTCTTTAATATAATGGGGTTGCCATTATATCGTCATTTTTTTTACTTTAGATGGGGTTGCCATCTCTTTAATATAATGGGGTTGCCATTATGTCGTCATATCATTTTTTTTTTTTTTACTTTAGATGGGGTCGCCACCTCTTTAATATAATGGGGTTGCCATTATATCGTCATATCATTTTTTTTTTTTTTACTTTAGATGGGGTCGCCACCTCTTTAATATAATGGGGTTGCCATTATACCGTCATTTTTTTTTACTTTAGATGGGGTTGCCACCTCTTTAATATAATGGGGTTGCCATTATACCGTCATTTTTTTTTACTTTAGATGGGGTTGCCATCTCTTTAATATAATGGGGTTGCCATTATACCGTCATTTTTTTTTACTTTAGATGGGGTTGCCATCTCTTTAATATAATGGGGTTGCCATTATACCGTCATTTTTTTTTACTTTAGATGGGGTTGCCATCTCTTTAATATAATGGGGTTGCCATTATGTCGTTAATAAACATATTTTCAATTTGAATTTATTTTGCTATGATACGTACATCAACTAAGTTTTACTTCAATCGCGCGTAAAGGTTATACTCTTTTTTTTTATTATCGCTCGAAGAATCGACCCACCACTCAATAGAAAATGGACAGAAGAGCTAAAGAAATCATTTTAAAATGGTTTAAGAAAAATAAGGGAAATTAAAATTAAAAATTCAAGAAATTAGTCCAGTCTTCAAGAAAAATTATTTGATCAATGCTTGTTACCACCAGATGTCGCTACTGTGTATTTGTATCCAGTGCGCGTTTGGTTTTGAAAAACGTATGATCAAATACACAACTTTATATTATATGTGGCTAATCTGATTCAAATCTTCCTACCAGGATCGAAGAAGATATTACGAGTATCGATAACAAGGTATCAGAAGTTTTGAACACCTCCTTGCATTCCTGTGATCCTGATAAAAAAATTCGATTTTTCAAAAATCTCTGTTTAAAATTGTAAATTTGGATTTGTTGTATCAGGATAAAAGAAAGTATCAGGAGTATTGAACACCTCTTCACATTCCTGTGATCCTGATAGAAAATTCGATTTTTCAAAAATCTTTCTTTAAAATTGTAAATTTAGAATTGTTGTATCAGGATAACAGAAAGTATCAGGAGTATTGAACACCTCAGCACATTCCTGTGATCCTGATAGAAAATTCGATTTTTCAAAAATCTTTCTTTATAATTGTAAATTTGGAATTTTTGTATCAGGATAACAGAAAGTATTAGGAGTATTGAACACCTCTTCACATTCCTGTGATCCTGATAGAAAATTCGATTTTTCAAAAATCTCTGTTTATAATTGTAAATTTGGAATTGTTGTATCAGGATAACAGAAAGTATCAGGAGTATTGAACACCTCTTCACATTCCTGTGATCCTGATAGAAAATTCGATTTTTTAAAAATCTTTCTTTAAAATTGTAAATTTGGAATTGTTGTATCAGGATAACAGAAAGTATCAGGAGTATTGAACACCTCTTCACATTCCTGTGATCCTGATAGAAAATTCGATTTTTCAAAAATCTCTGTTTACAATTATTGTAAATTTGGAATTGTTGTACCAGGATAACAGAAAGTATCAGGAGTATTGAACACCTCTTCACATTCCTGTGATTCTGATAGAAAATTCGATTTTTCAAAAATCTTTCTTTAAAATTGTAAATTTGGAATTGTTGTATCAGGATAACAGAAAGTATCAGGAGTATTGAACACCTCTTCACATTCCTGTGATCCTGATAGAAAATTCGATTTTTCAAAAATCTCTGTTTATAATTGTAAATTTGGAATTGTTGTATCAGGATAACAGAAAGTATCAGGAGTATTGAACACCTCTTCACATTCCTGTGATCCTGATAGAAAATTTGATTTTTAAAGTGAAACTTTTATAGAATCGTTTTAAGTGCATGTCGCATGTCGGTCGAACGCCGGGTAGGTATAATGTATAAAGTAGGCGGCGCCTATAGTTTAATACAAATATGTACGGTAGTGAGCAGATCTGCTAATGAAAACAATCCTACTATTCGTATTAATACGAACTTCGACTAAGTAAGTATCTACGACATGTAACGTCGACGGTTATATTGTACCTATTCGTATTAATACGAACTTTGATTAAGTATCTACGACATGTAACGTCGACGGTTATATTGTACCTATTCCTATTAATACGAACTTTGACTAAGTAAGTATCTACGACATGTAACGTCGACGGTTATATTGTACCTTTTCCTATTAATACAAACTTTGACTAAGTAAGTATCTACGACATGTAACGTCGACGGTTATATTGTACCTATTCCTATTAATACGAACTTTGACTAAGTAAGTATCTACGACATGTAACGTCGACGGTTATATTGTACCTATTCGTATTAATACGAACTTCGACTAAGTAAGTATCTACGACATGTAACGTTTTAAAAAATATTACAGTCGTAAATAATACTTTTTGAAACTGAAAATATGGAACTTGAGCAATAAATTATGTAACATATATTGAATAAAATATCTTTTAAAATTAATCAAAACACTTTCATTTTTAAACAAATAAACTTTGTAATTATCCTACCCTTGTTATATATATTCATTTCATTCTTTTGTCGATTTACTGAAGTTTTCACTTCTATCGTGTGTGAATCGCACACACACCTTTTGATTTCGATTTTGATTTCAATTTGAATTTCAATTTCGATTTCGATTTAGATTTCAATTTCGATTTTAATGTCGATTTCGATTTTGATTTCGATTTGATAAAGCGATTTTTATTCCCTTAATGGAATATGATTCGAAAAATTTTTGGTTAAATGTCTATACTGTAAAAACAAAGTTTCACTTTTACCGTGGTTTCATAAAACCACACAATGCTTTTTTAAAAATCTTTCTTTAAAATTGTAAATTTGGAATTGTTGTATAAGGATAACAGAAAGTATCAGGAGTATTGAACACCTCTTCACATTCCTGTGATCCTCATAGAAAATTTGATTTTTCAAAAATCTCTGTTTAAAATTGTAAATTTGGAAATGTTGTATCAGGATAACAGAAAGTTTCAAAAGTTTTGAACACCTCCTGGCATTCATGTTATCCTGATAGAAAATTATTCACTCGGATTTAAACAAAATTTGGTACACAGATAGAAAACATAAAAAGTAAGTGCGAAAACAATTTTCACTTAAATAGTTTTAAAGTTATTAATGAAAATTTATGTCGGTATCCTTACCACAGTATTCGCGAAATCCAATTAAAATTACTTCTTGAAGTACGACTGGTAATTCATTATTAATTATATTGTTTAGTTTAGTTTAATAACTTTAAATTTATAATTATAAAACAAATATCTATGTATTAAATTAATTAAAATTTAATTTTTTTGAAAAATCGACCTCTAGAGACATCTATTAACGAAAATTATAACACACAATAAATTCAAATTTTCGCTACTAGATGTCGCTTTTTTAAAATCGATAAAATAAATCAAGATTAAGTTTATTATGTTTAAAATAACGTTTAATGTTTATTTATATTATTACTTTATTAAAAAAGTTAATTATATATTTAATAGAAATGTATGTACTATCGCACATTAAGATCAAAAGTTTTATTATACACACCTTTAAGTGGTTATATTAGTGGAGTTACAACTTTTCAAATTATCTTTTTAGTGAATCTTCAAACTATTACCAACATTTTATAGAATGGGGATAGAACGAAAAAGAAATTAACCAGGAAAAATTATTATTAGAATTCAGTTTTCAGTACATAGAAAAGAGTGCATGCTTTATTGCATCATGTTCATGTTTATACAAATAAAAAAAAGGACGAGACAACGACATTCAGTATGATTTGATTAAGTAAGTTTATTTATTTATTTAAATAATCCTTAATACATATTATGATAATAATTGTTTATAGGGAAGCACGTTGCACGTTTTTTTGAAGTGATATTTTTTATAAAAAGGCTTATCTGATTGGCAGAAGGAGTTAATTGGAGAATATCCCATTCACCCAAGTTTATTACCTATTATTTGGGTAAGATTTACATATTTTGTGTAAAAAAAAGATCGAAAGCAAATACGAAACTTAATTTATTAAATTACCTACCTAATTTTGTTTTTCGTCAATCAAAATCACATTCTAAACGTAAAGTTTCCAAACAACTTTTCTCTACTTTTCACGTATTTTTTTCTGTGGAATTAATTGCTTTCAACCTACCTGTACACGTTTAGAATGTGAATGTGGTGTTGGTTTTAGTTTCCGAGATATGTACCTACATATTTTGTATTTTTTAGTTATTGGATGTTTTTTCTGTGGAATTAATTGATGTTCAAACGTCGCAGGCGCATTAAACGGAAGGACCACCGTGAATTGCCATAATCCTGATCCACTTGTTTACGTTTAGACAGTCGGAAGTCTTTTCTTTGTCTACAGTTACGCAGGATTCATTTTAACCTGCCATCAGTATCCGATGCTTTTAAGGTCCAAAGTAGAAGTCGCCATCATTAAGCATTCTTTTTTTTTCTTACTAGTACCACAGAAGACGCCCACGGACTACTGGATGGTTCTTCGTTCGACTATGCCATTTTGAATCATTTTTTTTCATCTGCTTCTTCCTGCGGTACCTCTATCTGTCGAATCGCCAGTACATATAAATTTTATGTTGGACAGCAGACAGTCCATCAGTTCTTCCAAGTTTATTTTTAAAAACAAATCCAAATAAAGGTTTATAATAAAATATATAAATAAAGTTAATAATAGTCTTAGAGTCTCTGATTGAACCACATTATGGGTTCAAGTTCTATAAATAAGTTTTGATTTTAAGGATAATAAGGAGGAGTATCGAACACAAACACCTCGTTATTTTTCCAAAATAATTATTACATAATAAGTGCAATGTAGCAAAAGTTACTGTTTTGTCTTCTATTCAGGCATCTTTGGGATTTGTTAAAAGTAAATTGGCTGTTTTATTGGCATAATTTGCTGTAAACCAATCCTAAAATCTTAATTATTTATAAAAGTTTAGTTAGATACATAGACAAATTATCTATCTATTATCTCTGGTTAGATAACTTAATTAACTTTATTGTTATTATTGCCCCTGAAAATTATGCAACACTATACTCTCCCTTGTTTGCGACTTTCGCTACTAGATGTCTCTATTGGCGCTAAGTACTCAAAAAAAAAAAAAAGAAATCAACTTCTTTATTCAAAAAATTTCACACACAAAAATGTAATTTTAATATTATACTAGATTCTGTAAGTACAAAAAAAAAATAAAAACAATAAAAATAATACAAAAAAATACACAAGCTTTATTCTTTTTGTGTCATTATCTTTTTGAAATTCGTCGTCGAATCGTGGATTTTCTAGAATTTGGTGTTTTTTTTGATAAAATTCCTGGGTTTCGCATCCATGGAATTTCAAATTCACTGAAAAAATTAAACTGTAACATATGAAATATCAAACCTCACAACAAGTTATTGAAAAATTTGGCAAATCATCGTCAAAAATATCAAATTTAAGTACCTGGGGTTAATTTTGAGAATTGGCGCCCCAAACGCGGCCACTGGTAACTCGTCAGAAATTTCCAAAAATTTGATATCTTCGATTTTCGGCCACAACGAAGTTATTTTCAAAATTTGATCTTCGCATTTTGAATTGTTTTTGTCTTGGCGTTGTTTTAGTTTTTCGATTATTCTTTGTTCACGAATTCGCTGCACGTCCCATCTGTAATTTTTAAAAGAATAGGTTGAAATAAGTATGAAACATTTTTGAAAAATTAAATGATAATCGATATAATTCAAAATAGCGACAACTTTTCTTTACCTTTTCCTTCTTCTTTCGCCATTTTCCAATCTCAAGTGTCTTTTATTGAAAACTTCGTCATCCAAATTTTCTGTTCCTTCCATTGTGTAACAACTTGCGTAGATTTTATGTCTCCATCGAGGAACCTAGAATTTTCAAATAATGTAATAAGGTACCCTAGACTAATTTTATATTATTCTTTATTGTAGCAAAACACAAATACAAGTAAAGATTATACATTAAAAGTCTCTGCACCTATTGGATCTATTTTAACAGAAAGTCAAAACAATAATGAATCTCCGCTTCGGTGGTGGCTTTTTATAGCCGGAGGCACTCTTACCACGTAGGTAGGAGTAGCTTCGATGAGTCAGGGTTGGAGTAAGGGGTCGAACGGTTACAATAACTAAATTACACAACTGGGCACTCACTTTAAAGAAACAACAATAAAAAATAAATAAATTTTAAAACAAATTTCATATTTGAAACAAAATTGAAATTTTAAAATTGAACGAAAATATGAAATAGGAATTCCTCTTTATAATATCTCTTAAAAACAATCTCCATAAATTGTCATTTCGAAAGTTAAGAGAAAAATATTGAAATTAAAGCAAAACTTACTTCTAAAGATGCGGCAACCAAGCATTCGGTAAAATCCGATTCTGTCGGAGGAATCCCAAGATTTACATCGTGAGATTGCGTGACATATGCTTCCGATGACGTTAAAATGTTCGCGTCTTTTGTTAAACCTATAAAAATAAATAAAAAAATGCATTGGTTTAATAAAAAAAATCGGATTTTTCATTTTTGACTTACGTCTAATTTTCTTCTCAATTCTTCCAATCACATTTTTTTCATCATCAATTTCATGATGAAAACTTTCTTCTTCATCATCATCATTTTTAATCATCATCCTTTTCCTCCGAATACTCATCTTCAAATTCCTCATTGAATCAAGATCCACCTCAAAACTGCACTTACTATTATTACACACACTAGTTCCGTCAAAAAAATCACTTTTTACGCGAGTTTCCTCAAAAAACTCACTTTTCTCGCAAAAGTCGATTTTTTCGCTCACAAATCCGCGTTTATTAGCCAAAAAACCAATATTATCGTCGAGAAATTCGCCAAGAAGAAAATTATTATCGTCTTTTTTTTCAAGCTTTTCTCCTTCTTTATTTTTATGACTTTCGGTCATATCTTGATTAATAACAACAATTTCTTTAGTTTTATCTTCCTGTGAATTTTCTTCCTCGAAAATGTACACTTGTTTTTTTTCTTCTTCGTCTTCTTCCTTTGTTGTTTGATTATTACTATGATTGTTGTTAAATTTGTTGTTTTGGTTGTTGTGATATGGAATTCCTTTTTCTATGCAATTTATTTGAGCTTTTAACTACAAAAATATAAATTTTAATACATATATGCAAATATAGTTTATAGAGAAGTAAAAAAAAAAATAAAAAATACGAAGATATCGATAATTGGATAAATTGAAAGATAAACTTAAAACAATTAAAAATTTGTAATATATTTTTTATTTTTTTTTTGGAAAAACTTATATATTTAATCGATGAATTTTTGATACAAAAAAATGTACAAAATCAAAAGCTTTTTTTTCTTATTTTTTACAAGATTTCGCATATTTAGTTGTTTAGTTTCCTTTTATAATTTTCACATAGTTTATTTCGTACTTTTTTACAATTTATTTAATTTATTGTCCAGAATTCTACTTCGAAAATATGTGTTCATCAAAAAACGGAAAACATAAAAACAAATGAAAAACGATTGAAAAATTGACAACCAAGAAATAAAACAAAAAGACTCACCATCTCATTCTCTCTCCTAAGCAAAAATATCTCAGCATCTTTTTCCAAAATGTCATCGTTCTGTTGCTGAATTAAATCGGTATGTAAAATCAACCACTCTTTGATAAACCTAACCTCACTTTCTCTGCTTTCCAAACAACTGACAGTTTGACGATTTTCAATTATTTCACCATTCGTTGCGTACATATGATCGATTTCCTCGAAATTTTCAGGATTTTCACTCGACGTTGAAGTAATGATACTTTGACATTTGACAGTTTGGCAGTCTAGGGACATTTTAGGGTTGTTGGCATTGTATTGTTTAGGGGGCTTTCCACCCTGAAAAAATGTATTTTTAGGGAAATTCTTCAATTTATTCAATTGAAAATTAATATTGCTGCTATTCGTGGCATCTATAATTTTTTTATATTAACTTAATTTTTTAATATTTTTGTAAAGTCTTTAGAAAACTAATGATTTTACAAAATGCACGTTTTTATACTGTTTTCATTCTAAAATATTGCGATTTAAAAAGAAAATTCCTCAGCATTCCACTTCGAAATGTTTTTTTCCATGCACAACAGTTTTTTAACCGAAAAATTTTTATTCGTATTTCTTACTCGATAAAACTATTTTTCCACATGAAAAAGTTATTTCGTATTTTTCTCTTGATTTTCACTCCGAAACGTTGTTTTAAAAAAAAATTGTTTTCGATAGATTTTAATCACTACATTGTTGAGGTTATGTCAGCATTGTTTTTCATAAAATTCGCATTAAACTAAACACTTTTTACCACAAAAACATTTTTTTTCACTTCTTTAAATATAAGTTAGTAGATTTTTAATAACCTTTCAATAAAATTCGAGTTTGATTGAAAAAAAGCGACAAAGTCATATACATATACAAATAACAATCTTCTCATAATTATTCACAAAATTGACATATGTCTACTGGTATATCGTTTTTTTGTGAAGTAGCTTGTTCTTTTTTTAATTAAATTTTACCAAATTATAAATTTTTTTTTTAATCATTTGTTATTTGTATAATTTTTAAAATCAAAAAGATATTTGATAGTAAATTTTATTATATAATTTTGTTAACTGTTTGCTTTAAATAGTAAAAGGCTAATAAAATATACATAAAGTAGTATTTCATTTGGCAGAAAGTTGGAAATAATATTAGTCAATTTCTACAAGCATCTTATCTAGAAGATATTATGGAACGAGGGAAAAACTGATTATATTCAGGACAGTTTTCTTGAAATGATTGTTTGCGAGAAGTGTTGTTTGTATTTACTAACGATTTTCTATAAGACGAATGCGGCTTCGTAAAATTAGATATTACTTAGAAGTGTTTTTTAAAAGCTCGTTGGGACCGTTAGTTAGTGTATAATAAATATATATTTTGTTCTTTTAATTTACTTAATTACAATTTCAATTAACATCCAAGAAGTATCGATAATTATAAATATCGATACGATTCTTTCGGTGCGATACTGATATCGATAGTTTTTAGTTTTAGTAAATTAGAAAAATGATGAACATTTTTTATAGCTTGAGTATTTGATATTCCACAGAAATTGCTCCAATGCATTGAAATATATATATATATATCTATCACTGTAAATAGGTTGTAATAAAAATATTATAAATTTTTTTCATTATAAAACAAATACGTTAGGTATGTAATATGGGTTGCATAAATTTGAAATTTGCCGCTTATATTTCAATATGAAAACCCCGATATTCAAAAGGTACCAAAAAATTGTCCTAGTGGTGATGGTGACCTATTTTTTTGTAAACATCTAAATGTTTCTTAAAACAGTTGTATAATAATCATTATTTTTCTTGTAAAATTATTTTAACAGGGTATGTTAAATTTATTGAATATAATTGAATCTTTACTGACAAAAAAATACATTAAACAGTGAGAAAATTAATTAAAATTTTTCTTACTACACGATTTGCTTTATTTCAATTTAAAATGAATAATAAAATTCATAGTTATTGATCTTTTACGCGTCAAATTCAGTATAAGTAGTTCTCGTACGATATTTTTAAACTTGAAGTGATGCAACACAGGGTCTTTCAAGTTTTTGAATTTGCACAGTTGTTAGTGCAAATTTCTTTTGTTTGATAAACCCAAAAACCCAAAATATATTAATTTTTTAGGAAGACGCCAAGTATTTTTCACATATATCGTACCTACCTGCTTCAAGTATAATCATTTTCACAGGAAAAGTAAAGTTTTACGAAATGTTTGCCTTATGGTATGGAACTATTGTCTACAACCAATACAAGTAAGTTTAAATATTTGTTATTATTATTATTATTATTATTATTATTTTAAGATTTGTTAAAAATAACCAGGCTTTTGTGTATACAATTTCTAAATAAACTTTTGCCTGGCTTGATTCCAAATTACTATTTTCACTAACAATTCCATATTTTACAAGACAAAGTTATGATCATAGGTCTAATCCTTTGTGCATAATTTGAATTTTTTATTTAGAATCATTTATTTTCTTACTATTTACTATTTTTTGGAGTCTAAAAATCCATAAAATTAAGGTTATGTCATTGTTACATAAACATTGTTATACACCCTTTAATATTTTTATAAATAAATTAAATATATTGCCATAAGCGTGATACAGTTCAAATTAACGTTAAGCATAGTAGCACCAGGGTACTCAAATTTTCGATGTTGTCAAATTTTCCATTGAAAATAACAAAATTTCGCGATACCTACATAATATTATGAATTAAGAGATTATTAGGAATATTAGTTTAAATTTAAATAATAAAACAAAATTACGTTTTAATTTTTTAAACGAGTTCATTTATTACTTTGTATTAATTAAAAACAGAAGGTTTAATAATAAAATAAAAAAATACATAAAATTCTATATAGGTATTTTCAAATGCGAAATTATATGGAATCTGGCAACATCGCTAGAAGATTATATGTAATCTTGGTTGTCTATGTTTAAATATTGTAAATTAACTGGACACAGTTAAAACTATTTTTAAAAAGTTTTATTATGTACCTATATTGATGGGTCACTGAAGTTGGCCCCCCAAGATTAATTTTTTTAACTTTTTTTTTATTGTATTGTGTGTTTGTCGTTTGTTCTTTATTGTTCTCTATAAACATTTGTTTGTTCTCCCTTAGTTAATTAAAAAAAATATAATGTAAAATGAACCTTGAAGTTAGCCCCTCTTATTGCAATTTTGATGATTTTGTTATTATTACGGGTCAATACATCTCTTTTTATGATTGTTCATGTCTAAAAAACGTTTGTTCTTACTTCACATAGCTTATTTTTTGTTTAATTAACATTTTAAATTAGTTTAAATTTTTATCCTAAATATTCATACTGCGCATGCGTCAAATTTACGTTCAAACTTTAAATGCGGTTATTTTAAAAATTAAGTAATAAACACAGATTAATAAACTGACTTATGTGTATAAAAAGTCATTAATTTGTTACCTATAATCATAATATCTATAAAACCTAATTAATATAATATTTAAACCGACCGCATTTAAAGTTTGAACGTAAATTTGACGCATGCGCATTGTGAATATTCAGAATAAAACAGACTTATAAAAAACTGGGTATTTTAATCTATGGTTTATATCCTACGGTACTCGGTACTATGTCCGAAAACATAAATCGAATTAAAGTTTCGATTAAAATGAATTATAAATTGTTTAATAGAATCAAGTAATTTTAAAAACAAGTATCTGTCATTTGTCATAGTTATATATGATAATTTTTAACTTAAATTATGGAGGGTAGTAGGGTAGAAGTAAGGAGGACCATCTCAGTGTATTAAAAAGGATCCGTTGAAATTGGGCAAATTAATGTGGCGCTATAGTAGCAAGTGGAAGAATTTTTAAAAGAGCGCCACAAACTATTAGATAAGGATACTAGATTAAAAAAGAAAAGAAGAATTTCTGCTCAATCAAATCAGTAAAATGACAAAGATGTTTCAAAAAAATTTCATAAAAAAACAAATCACTATGCACGTTGTCGCAGGAAATTCATAGGTCATAGGTTATTATTTCAACTTATCACACTTCACTCTGTTTATAACTGCTAATTTCATATCATACCCACTTCCTACACTAGCGCTATTTCCGATCACCGATCAATAATTTGCTGTAAACAGCTGGACACTTGACACTTTTTCAACTAATTGCCCATAAGAGATGTTCAGTCAAAGAGTGATAGATTTAGGTTTTCATAGCACTATGACAGAATATTCCTAGAATGTTGCGTGCTGTTAGGGCAACCAACGTTTATAACACCAATATTATAACCAATTATCTTGTTACTTCTATTCATAGAATTGTAAAAATAATACACTCAGTGTAATCACTATGCTTATTACTATAATTTTTAAAAGAACCGCATTTAAAGTTTGAACGTAAATTTGACGCATGCGCAGTATGAATATTTTAAATAAAACTATTAAACTAATTTAAAATTTTAATTAAACAAAAAATAAGCTATGTGAAGTAAGAACAAACGTTTTTTAGACATGAACAATTATAAAAAGAGATTTATTGACCCGTAATAATACCAAAATCATCAAAATTGCAATAAGAGGGGCTAACTTCAACGTTCATTTTTAATTATTTTTTTTTAATTAACTAAGGGAGAACAAACAAATGTTTATAGAGAACAATAAAGAACAAACGACGAACAAACGATACAATAAAAAAAAGTTAAAAAAATTAATCTTGGGGGGCTAACTTCAGTGACCCCCTATTGATTAAATATATTGTAGATATCAACTGCGCCATCTTACGATGGCATCATAGTTCTAATTTAGTTTAAATATATTAGATAAATATTTTCAGTTTTATTTTACTTTCTGATTTTGAAGTTATACTTCTATTTATGCACTCGGTGGAAAAGATTTGTGTGGGATTAAATGGGAAAAATCATTACATATGTAATGGTGTGAGTAAGAGAGAGACAGACACACTTATAAGGTATATTGGTCAGTAAAAACAAAGATAAAATATATACCACATACTAGCTGACCCGGCGGACTTCGTACCGCAAATTATTTATGTCATTCTTCAGTTTTTCGTTTTTTCAATTTATTTTGATTTATCGTTTTCATCATATTTTCTCGTTAGTTATCAGGTTTATACTACTTTTTTGTTTCGTTATATTTTGTAGTTTATCGATAAAATATATTAGACAATACTTAATTTGGTAGGAATTTCTCGTTTAAATATAAGTGATATTAACTGCGCCACCTTACGGTGGCGTCATATAAAGTAATCAAATAAGTAGTGGTTGCCCGTTTAATGGAGGCGCCATTTGGTAGTAACTTCCATTAATACGAATATCATATTCATCTTACCCATTAAAAATACATCATCATACTGATTTTCATGACAATCGATTGAACGGGGCGGAAGTCGATACTTTACAGCGCCGCCTGGTAGCAAGTTACATCAATGGGCATAGCATATAAAGTTTCTTCGTGGAAAAATACATGTACATACCAATTTTAATATTGATCGGTCAAATAGTTTCTGAGTCTATCGATTTCATACATACAAACATCCTTTTTTATATATATAGGTAGATAAGGATTGCTCGTTTAAATATATGTGATATTAACTGCGCCACCTTACGGTGGCGTGATATAAAGTAATCAAATGAATAGTGGTTGCTCGTTTAATGGAAGCGCCATCTGGTGGCAACTTCCATTAATACGAATATCACATTCATATTAACCATTAAAAATACAGCATCCTACTGATTTTCATGACAATCGGTTGAACAGGGCAGAAGTTGCTACCCTGCAGCGCCACCTGGTGGCGAGTGGCATCAATGTGCATAGCATATTCGTTTTCTCCGTTAAAAAGTACATATACATACCAATTTTCATGAAAATCGGTTGAACGGGGCAGAAGTAGCTACTCTGCAGCGCCACCTGGTGGCGAGTGGCATCAATGTGCATAGCATATTCGTTTTCTCCGTGAAAAAATACATATACATACCAATTTTTATGACAATCGGTTGAACGGGGCAGAAGTTGCTACTCTGCAGCGCCACCTGGTGGCGAGTGGCATCAATGAGCATAGCATATTCGTTTTCTCCGTGAAAAAACACATATACATACCAATTTTCATGACAATCGGTTGAACGAGGCAGAAGTTACTACTTTGCAGAGCCACCTGGTGGCGAGTGGCATCAATGAGTATATCATATAAACCTTCTCCGTGGAAAAATACATGTATATACCAATTTTCATCATAATCGGTCCAGTAGTTTTTGAGTTCATCGATTTCGTACATAAAAACACATCCTTTTTTATATATATAGATTATTAGTCATAACTATAAGTCCTTTGAATACCGTTTAAACATTCAATACATTGAAAAGGGATAGATATACAAAAAACAGTCTGTACTAATGTATGGATATCATATCATAGTATTTTATATTAATAATAATATTCAGTAATGAGTATTGTATTGTAGTCTAAAATACCGTTACATGGTGGCAGCATATCCTGCACTATGCTTTTGAGGTTGTTGGCTACATAAACAGAATTTTTACCAACAGTGGAGGAAATAAGCACTAAAACTTATGAATTTTGTAACGTAAGATGGATCGGAATGCGTTTTTTTTGCATTGGATTCGTTAAAGTATCAGGATATTTGTCGCTATATTTTATAATGTAAAAATGGAAATTGCATTTCTGCATTCGAAAAGTACATTCCGAACAGACAATAGAGAGAAAACTTACAACTCGATAAGTATTGCTGAAAATTGGTTCAATTTATATACTCGGGGTTTTTGGAGTCGCTGAACACTAATATCACGATTCCAAAAGTCTCTGCGAATATTATATAGAAGTATAACTTCTGCCGGCAGTCCCACTGACTGCCACACTAGTTTTTTTTGTATTCATTTAAAAGTGGAAATACAACGCCATTTACAGAATTTTCCCGCAAACTAGATATTTAACAATGGTATAGATATTTTTTCCACTAATTAACTTATATCGCCATATTTTACGAGTTAATACAACTAAATAATAAATACACTCTTTTTTTTCACACTTCATACTTTATACCGCATAACAATAAATGTTTTTTTATATTGCTTCTTTTATTTAAAATAGTTTTAATTAATTTGATATGAAATTAGTTTTTTATCTCAGTGTTCCTCAAATAAATATTTTGGCATACCTCGTTTTATCTAAAAACAATATAAAATATGAAGTTAATTGGTTAATGTTGAATAAGTAAAAAATAATAGTAGTGCTAGTTGCACAGTTAATTTTGAAAAAAACATTTTTAAGCTTGAGCTTTCGTTGTTAATTTATTATCTGTCGGTTTAAATATTCTGGTCGCTGCATTTGTAGGTGGTAGGTGAGATAAGATGTAATACTGTAAGTAGGTACCTACATTATTAAAAGCCCGGTCAATCACGTGCTTTATCCCGAAATAAAAGCCAACGTTCAGGTCCATGGCCGCGTGTCCCGTCTCTTCTATTAAAATAGACCTGATCTCATATAACCCTTTCGTTTAAATATGGGGACCGCAAAAAATAGAAAGTATAATTAAAATAAATTTGATTATTGATAAAATCTTGAATATTATTTTATTTTCAACTTTCATTTATACTATTAATGAATAAAATATAATATCGCTCAAGTGTTCAGCACGCACGACAATAATGATATCTATAACTGGAAAGTGATTGATAATGTTGTTTTAAATCTTAAATTGTTGCTGCTTTTTATTGAAGTAAACTTTGCTTTTTCAAAAACACTGTAAAAAATCTAAAGGTCTTAAATTACACTAATAAGCCGGCCAATTCACATTCCCATGTCTTTAAATTATTGAATTTCGACTGCAACAATTCAATGTTTGTATGTATAGTGTGTTAAGTTACATTATTATTATTACAAATAAATATTTTGCATATCGATTCGATTAATTTTGGGAAAGAAATAAACAGTAAGGTCCAAACAGTGACTTTTTGAGGATGCATTGGTTGTTCTTTATATTTTCTCGGATTTTCTTCAGCCCAAATGCGACAATTTTTTTTAATTTTGTTTAATTCTGCTGCTTTAAGCTCCTGGAGTTCAAGAAGGTATTTTATGTGCTGTTTCAATCTTCTTAAAAAAAAACTAGTGTGGCAGTCAGTGGGACTGCCGACAGAAGTTATACTTCTATATGATATTCGTGGTAAGCGACTCCAAAAAAACTCCTAGAACCTACCGTGTGCACACTCTATTATAATCGTATTTAGCGACTCAAAAAATCCATCGAGTACCAAGTGTGCACTGATTTCGTACAGAATTTACATAAAACCCCAGGAGAAGAGGTAAATACCCTAGACAAGTGCCGCGGAAACTTTCGGAATCGTGATATTCGTATTCAGCGACTCCAAAAACCCCGAGTATATAAATTGAACCCATTTTCAGCAATACTTACTGAGTTTAACGAATCCAATGCAAAAAAAACGCATTCCGATCAATCTTACGTTACAAAATTCGGAGGTTTTGGTGCTTTATTTCCTCGACTATTCATAAAAACTCTATTTATGTAGCCGACAACCTTAAAAGCATAGAGCAGAATATACTGCAACCATGTGACGGTATTTTAGACTACCATACAATACTTATTACTGAATATTATTGTAAATATAAAATGCTAAACTTTATATGTATACTTACCTGACAGAATTATAAAATTATCTGTCAAATAATCATGTGGTCCGTCACTATGATATTCATACATTAGTTCAGACTGTTTTTTCTATATCTATCCCTTTTCAATGTACTGAATGTTTAAACGGTATTCAAAGGACTTATAGTTATGACTAATAACATGTGGTATATATTTTATCTTTGTTTTTACCGACCAATATACCTTATATGTATTTCTATCTCTCTCTTACTCACACAATTACATATGTAATGATTTTTCCCATTTAACTCTACACAATCTTTTTCTACAGAGTGTACGAATAGAAGTATAACTTCAAAAAAAACATATGTATTTGAAAAACTAAAACTTGTTAAAAAGTTGAATAATTTTGATGTTTTAGGCGGCAATCGACGCAGTTTTTTAAGTGTTAAAAATGATATACTTGTAAAAATCTGAAATTTATTTTGAAAAATTTAACAAAATTGTTAAATGTAGACGTGTATCAGATATCACAGCTTATAGATAGTGCAGTTGTCTGGTGAATCTGTTGTTAAGTTCTATAAATAATTAAAATTAATTTTCTTTAAGGATGAGTTCAACGTTCGCATTCTGTAGATCTATTTAAATGTAATGTTTTGTAGATATTATTTAAATACCCAAAAAAGAAATAAATAAACGACTGCATTCATTTGTCAAATACTACTGACATTAAAATAAAAATAATTTCATTTTTTGCCACAATTATGTAATTATTATAACACTACAAATTACAAATTGCTAGATTTGATAATTGGTAATCAATACATAGTATAAAACAAAGTCGCTTTTTCTGTCCCTATTTCCCTTTGTATGAATCAATCTTTAAAACTACGCAACGGATTTTGATGCGGTTTTTTTTAGTAGATAGAGTGATTCAAGAGGAAGGTTTATATGTATAATAACATTCATTAAATAGTAGAGAAATACTGTTATTTTTGAGGTTTCTAATGGGATGTCGTTAATTTTACGAATTATATTAAAAAAATCGATTATCTGTCAATTCAGCTGACAAGTAAAACGCCATATAAAACCAGTCAGTTAACAGAAGTTGACATTTACGTTTAGTAAACACAAAATGTGATCGAATTTTGCGTAAAATCGACGAAAAAACGCGTAAAAAGTGTATAAAAAAAGTGTAAAACAGTGCAAAATGATCGTTAAACCCTAAAAATCACTACACAGTATAAAACAAAGTCGCTTTCTCTGTCCCTATTTTCCTTTGTATGCTTAAATCATTAAAACTACACAACGGATTTTGATGCGTTTTTTTTTAATAGATAGAGTGTTTCAAGAGGAAGGTTTATATGTATAATAACATCCATTAAATAGTGGAGAAATACTGTTATTTTTGAGGTTTCTAATGTGATGTCGTTAATTATCAATTTTTTCCGCTTACATTGCAAACGCAGGCCGAACCTTACGAGATTTATTAAAATAATAATAATAATTATTTTTACACATTGAAAAGGTCTACAGAAAACTCCGCGATGGTATATGTCTATCTCTTATGGATATGCCACAATAACATTTTTTTGTCATTTACCTTTTACGACAAATAATGGCTAAATTTCGAAGCGATTTTAACCAATACAGCATTAATCCTTATCCAACTAAATAGTTTAAATATATTGTTAATTTAACATAGATCTATATGGTCCTTTACAGCATAAGATTTAAATGAATATTTTCGAAGATATTACAGATTTAAAATTGCGGGACGTAGCGCTTGCGGTGGTACTGGCCGGCCGATGCGGCGGAAGCGTGCCTATACATAATATAAATAGCGCATCGGAGGCCGCGATTTTCCCTATGGCACTTTGAATTTTGCAGCGATCGGACGCGTTTATTACGAAATTAATCATTATGATGCTACCCTAAGGTGGCGCAGTTGTAATTCTTACATAACTAAGTACTATGACGCCACCGTAAGGTGGCGCAGTTGATATCTCATATATTTAAAAGAGCAAAACTTACTTACCTAAGAACTATGACGCCACCGTTAGGTGGCGCAGTTAATATATAATATACCTAACTGAGAAATTACAAAGTACTATAAATAATAGTAAAAACTGGTAACTAACGAGAAAATATGATAAAAAAATACAAAAAACTAATCGTAAAAATAAAAAAAAGTGTGAGGTGACAAGGGACACCCGGATGGAACGAAGTTCCTTTCGATTAATTAGTGAAGGAATTAGTAATTTGTAAACATAACAGAGTGTTTATACATACATAAGCATTTATTATTGTCTGTATAAAATCTCTACTTACCTAACAGTTCGTTTCTTTTAACAAAAGTGTCCATTTATACAATACCAGAGGTATTGTATATTCTACCTAGAATTACTTTTTATTTCAATTTAATTTAAAACAGGAATTAACAATTTAATACAAAATTTTAAAATTAAAATATTTGACAGTCATCTCTGAGTCATCTGTGAGTCATCTCTGAGTCATCTCTGAGTCATCTCTGAGTCATCATGAGTCATCTCTGAGTCATCTATGAGTCATCTATGAGTCATCTATGAGTCATATATGAGTCATCTATGAGTGAGAGAGAGAGAGAGAGAGACAACATGCGTATGTCGTGTCGTGACAAATTTTGGTATGAATTTTTTTTGGCTAGCTCCTAGCGTCAGTCGTAACTCGTAACTGTTCGTAACGCCCGAAAGGGAACTTCGTTCCAATTATAAAAAATTAATCACATATAGTTATTTATGTATCAAGGGAGTTATGAGGATGTTAATTATCGAGGGCAACAGGTTGCAATCCCGAGGGACGCTAGTGATACAATAAAACGACACCCAAAAACACTAAAAATTGCGGAAAATCACAAAAAAAAATAATGTGAACAGATTTCGGGTTTATCCCATTGTGAGGTGCATAAAACACTTAATTTTTTCTGAAGCAACTTTGCTGATAAAATCAGTGGCGGTTACTGCCATATACGATTTCTTGAAATAAACTTTAAATAACAAAGGCTTGCGAAAATTTAATCTTCAGTAGAAAAAAAATGAATTGCTGTTACTCTATTAAACGCTTTCTTCAAATCTATCAAGCACATATATGCTAGTTTGTTGTATTTCAGCGTCTTTTCTTTTATTTTTCTAATTACAAAAACTGCATCTGTGCATGATCTTCTTGTTCGAAATCCTTGCTGTTCCTCTAGCAAAGTTATTCGTTCTTTTATTTTTGTCATGATTATTCTTGTTGTCAATTTGAGTTTTGTAGTTAAAAGATTTAATGCTCGATAAATATTGACTTCTTTCTAATCTCCTTTCTTAAAGAACATCAGTGTGATCCTTCTCCTCTATTCCTCTAATATTCTGTTTGTAATGATTATTTTTTGAACAAGTTGCAGTTGTTGTTGAAATCATGAAATCACTAAATGTAATTTGTATAAATTTGTTAGGGAAAACACTTATTAAAAGTCTAGATAAAATTACATTTACGATTTTACGTTGATTATGAAACAAAGTTATGAACTATAAAAATTTGAAAAGTTATATGTTTATTAATTTTTCTATTTAAGTGTACCTACAATTATAATTTAGAGTCAAAGCGGTCAAATGACTAAGGATTTTATCAATTTAAATGTGTGGTTTGTCACGTAGATATTTTTAATTCCAACTGCATTTAATATTAATAATTGAAAATCAATATTTGTCATTTCAATATAGATATGTTCAACACGCATATGCATCAATTTATTAATAAATTGCTGATTAATATTAATAAAATAAATCAATATTTGATATTAAACAGAATGCAATTTTTTACCTTAAAATGTATTTGCAATTTACTAGAAATACATTTAATATAGCAGTTCACTAATTCTTTATAAAAAACAAGAGTAGGTAGACTTTTTCTTTGTAATTAGTAATTAATTATTATTTCATATTTTCTTTCTGCTTTGAATCTCGTTTGGTTTCCATATTATTTGCTTCAAGTGTTTAGGAAAAAAGTTTATTCTTTCACTCTCTGTGATTTGATTTTTCTTCTTTTTATTCTGTTCGTTTTTATTATTAGTATTATGTTTATTATTTTTACCAAAGTAAAAGTTGCTAATAATTACTAGGTTTATTTTAATTTACAAAGCTTTACTTACATTTTATTGCTTTTTTGATTTATTTTTATTTTTATTTTTTTTTTATTTCATATTAAAGAAACAAAATATTGGAAACTGTGGGCAAAAAGCAACCTGAGAAACAACCTGAGCTTATCGATAATTCTATAAAGGCACCGTCAACATCTTCCAAAATTCCTGTAGCCGATACAAAAGTCCTTCGATCAGTTTCTCCTATAAAACCTAATTTCCCTTCATATTCTCCTCAAATAGAATCTCATGTTCCTAATACTTTTTTAAAAACTGATGCTATTAAGCACCCAGAAGTTACAAGAACACCTGAATCAACAAAACAAGCAGAAACTGTGAAATTAGAACCACCAGTGAAACCTCCACGGTCTCCTTCGCCTCATCCTCTGAGAACCGATGCTTTTGAAGAAATAGAATATGAAGAAGAGGAAGAAGAAGAAGATGAAGCAAGTACAGATGGAGAAGAAAATAGCGTTATTTCTACGTCTCCTAGAAAAAACCAATTTCATTCATCACCTAATGACCAAAGGTATAATAAGAATTAATGTTTTCCTGAAGCCATAATTTTAGAAGGACGAAAAAAGTTTTATTTATTCTATATTATTGCTTTTATTTATTAATTTATTTTATTTTATTTTCTTATCTCACATATAGAATGTGTAAACCAATTGTAAATTTATATAATAAAAAATTGCATCAACAGCATTCTTACTTTTACCAATCACAAATTTTTCACAAATTGTATTCTTGTTGGCGAATCTGAACCTGTATCAACGAGTATTTTGAGATGTATTAAGTAAAAGTCAAATTAAGTTCTATTTCAATTGCACACTCAAATTTAATGTTTAATAATTGAATAATTGTAGTAGCCTACATGAAAACAGTTTACACATTTTGTTTATATAAACCATCACTTGGTATAGGTACCTACAATACGATTAACAATATTGGTAAATTCTGTTAACAAGCTTTGTTATAATATAATATGTTACTAAAAATATTGTGAAAGTATGTACAATTAAACTAAGTATGTCTCCCTATAAGTGTATAAAATCGCTTTAGATCAGTATTGAAATTGATTCAAAGTTTTTCTAGCTATCCAATAAGCACCTTGAATATTTTCGATCAAACGAATTTATTCCATAATTCAGTTTGTTTGTTCGGAGTTCGTCTTTATATTATTTGACATTGAACGAGAGCTCGAAATAGCTACAGCTACATTTTTATATATTTATAACGGAGTTGCCAGCTGCCTTTTTAACAAATACTAATTACTTATTAACTTGAAACAATATGCCAAAATAACAAACAATTGATTATTTTAAACATCAGTGTTCGTTCATTAAAATAAATTAATGATTATTTTTTTCATCTAAATAAAAAGTATAACTTATTAAATAACATTAATAAATTTTAAGTAATTTTGATAAATGTTAATAACATTTCTTAAAATATTTATTGAATTAATGCGGTTCTAGAACCACAGAAAAATTATTATTGTAAATTTTAACAGGCACATACCTACTAAGGTCTATCAAGCTGGCAGTGAAAAGTCGGCAGAAACCATTGAAATATGAGTGGGAATTTGTAGCTAAATAGTTGCTAATTAGTTGCTAAAATCACGATTTTGTAGCTCCATTCAGTTCCACAAAAAACAAATTACTGCTATCTTTACAACAAGCTAGCAGTAAAATGACAGGACTGGCCCAGAAAAAATGGACTAATGCGTGTGAATTTGTTGCTCAAAACCAGTAAAGGAAAAAATTCTAAAAACCCCAGAATTAGCTAGAAATTGTTAATAATAACTACCAACCAGTGTCCCTGCTATCGTAATATACAGTTTGTATTGACACATTGATGTTATGGATTTTGTTGCTGTTCACAAATGTCATCAGCAGAGCCCAGAGAGCCAGCAACAAAATAGAAATGAAAAATCGGCCCAATCGGGTAACCGATAACTAACTCCTAGTGTCCATGCTATCGTGACACGCAGTTACTATTGACATAACTCTGTCATGGATTTTGTTGCTGGTTGTGAAAAGCATCAGCAGAGCCCAGAGAGCCAGCAACAAAATAAAAATTAAAAATCGGCCCAACCGGGTGACCGGTATTTAACTCCTAGTGTCCATGCTATTGTGACAAGCAGTTATTATTGACAGAACTCTGTCATAGATTTTGTTGCTGGTTGTGAAAAGCATCAGCAGAGCCCAGAGAGCCAGCAACAAAATAAAAATTAAAAATTGGTCCAACCGGGTGACCGGTATCTAACTCCTGGTGTCCATGCTATTGTGACAAGCAGTTATTATAGACAGAACTCTGTCATGGATTTTGTTGCTGGCTGTGAAAAGCATCAGCAGAGTTCAGAGAACCAGCAACAAAATAAAAATTAAAAATCGGCCCAACTGGGTGACCGGTAACTTACTCCTAGTGTCCATGCTATCGTGACACGCAGTTACTATTGACATAACTCTGTCATGGATTTTGTTGCTGGTTGTGAAAAGCATCAGCAGAGCCCAGAGAGCCAGCAACAAAATAAAAATTAAAAATTGGTCCAACCGGGTGACCGGTATCTAACTCCTGGTGTCCATGCTATTGTGACAAGCAGTTATTATAGACAGAACTCTGTCATGGATTTTGTTGCTGGCTGTGAAAAGCATCAGCAGAGTTCAGAGAACCAGCAACAAAATAAAAATTAAAAATCGGCCCAACTGGGTGACCGGTAACTTACTCCTAGTGTCCATGCTATCGTGACACGCAGTTACTATTGACATAACTCTGTCATGGATTTTGTTGCTGGTTGTGAAAAGCATCAGCAGAGCCCAGAGAGCCAGCAACAAAATAAAAATTAAAAATTGGCCCAACCGGGTGACCGGTATCTAACTCCTGCATGGTGTCCATGCTATTGTGACAAGCAGTTATTATTGACAGAACTCTGTCATGGATTTTGTTGCTGGCTGTGAAAAGCATCAGCAGAGTTCAGAGAACCAGCAAGAAAATAAAAATTAAAAATCGGCCCAACTGGGTGACCGGTAACGTACTCCTAGTGTCCATGCTATCGTGACACGCAGTTATTACTGACAGCACTCTGTCATGGATTTTGTGGCAGGTTGTGAAAAGCATCAGCAGAGCTCAGAGAGCCAGCAACAAAATAAAAATTAAAAATCGGTCCAACCGCGTGATCTATTGAAAAGAATTTTATGATTTTTTTTTGTTGTTTCATCATATTTTGAATTATTTTCTTGGAAGAATATAAAGGTCCTAAATGCATTCTAAAGGATTGAAAAAAAATAAAAAGATTTTTTTCTCCTTTAGTAATTATTATTGCAATATTGCAACAAGAATAATAAATTTTTGACTTTCTAACTAATTGTTTCTTGTAGAAAATTTATTAACAAACATTTTCTTTTTTTATAACTTTTTTCCAAAACTTATAGTTTAAAAGTTATAAGCAAAAAAAGAAGAAAAAACAGTGATTTTTTACTTGTTTTTTTATTTTTTTGAATATTTAACAATGTTGCGTAACTTTTCCAGAAGGAGGATAGTTTAATTATTGTTGTATAAGTTGTTTTCAACTAATTTCAACAAAAAAAGTGAAAATGAACGGTAATAAAAAAAATAAAAAAAAAATTAAAAAAATATATACAATATGTATAAAAAATATATTTTAAATAGCTCATTTTTGGCCGATTTTCGTATATATTTTATATATTTTAAAAATGTTCAAAATATATCTTAGATATATAAAATACATATATTCAAATACTTATACTAATATAAAAAAATATATATAGAGAGCTCTGTCAATAATAACTGCATGTCACAATAGCATGGAAAATAGGAGTTAGTTATCGGTTACCCGATTGGGCCGATTTTTTATTTCTATTTTGTTGCTGGCTCTCTGGGCTCTGCTGATGACATCTGCGACCAGCAACAAAATCCATAACATCAATTTGTCAATACAAACTGTATATAATGATAGCAGGGACACTGGTTGGTAGTTATTATTAACAATTTCTAACTGATTATAGGGTTTTTCGAATTTTTGCCTGTACTGGTTTTGAGCAACAAATTAGCACCAAATTCACACGCATTAGTCCAATTTTTCTGGGCTAGTCCTGTCATTTTAGTGCTAGCTTGTTGTAAAGATAGCAGTAATTTGTTTTTTGTGGAACTGAATGGAGCTACAAAATCGTGATTTTAGCAACTAATTAGCAACTATTTAGCTACAAATTCCCACTCATGTTTCAATGGTTTCTGCCGACTTTTCACTGCCAGCTTTATAGACCTCACATACTAGACACTAGTATCCACAAGCAAGTGATAAATAATCTTTTCAACATTTCTTAGATATAAACCAATTAAAAATCTGCTAAATCGATACAACTTTAATTTTAAAAACAATATTTCCTGATTAAAAAATCAATTTTTTTCGATATATCGAACAAAATATATTAGGTACATAGAAAAGCGGCTAGATAAAACATAAACCTATAAAAATTGAGAATGGTGAAAAAAGAATATTCTGAATAATATATTATAAGATACCTACGTATAATGTAGCTGTTTCAAAAAATAAAATATAACATTATTATTATTATTTAAAAAATATAAAACTAAATCGCTATTATGTTTTTTTTTTATAGTAGTTACATAATATGAATTTGTTATTTGTTATCTGATTTAAAAATAGAAATTGTAATGTACCGTTATCCTTAAAACACTAAAATTATTGACGCAAAATAATCTGGCAATGTTCAACTTCTATGTCAATATTCATCATTTGGCAAAGGCAGAGAAGAACTGATGTAATTTACGTAATATAAGTAATCTACAAGTTTACTTAGCTGACTAATTAACAAAAAATAACAGACATTGGAAACAATTGACTTTAATTGAAATGATATTACCTAATTCTTTAAAAACTGTTACAAATAAACTACGAAAATTATGTCAATTATTAAATGAATATGTTTACAAGAAATAGCGTACATATAAAGCAAAAGTGGTACATCCATCTTAACATCTATAGAGCTTATGTATGAATTCTACGTTATATGAGAAAAATTCAAAGGATATCAGACGTTTACATGATCTCTTTCAGCTTTTTCTATTTGCTTCTGTTCCATGTTTTATTTACAACTTATTATTTTTATTATCTATTTTCCTTTTTATTTTAATGTAAAACTCAAAACTTCACAACCTTTATCAAATTCTATATTTACGATAACATTTTATATTCATCATATGACATTTTGTTTAAATTAATTTAGGATAATCTAATAAATAATAAATTAACGAAAAATTATGATATGATATTAATGTAGTCATTTAAATGTTAATGTTGATAAATTCAAATTTATTTAGTTGTAAAGAATAGGGTACCGGACAGTTATCAAAAAAAAATCTAAGATGTGTTTTAAAATAAAGTTTGTTATACAACAATATCACTCAATAAAGATTTTTAAGAAATAACAATGATTTATATTTTTAAATCAATAAATAAATTTGCGTAACTTACCTGTGACGTGTAAGAACCCAAACGCCAATCACAGTGCGTAACGTCATATGTAAGTAGCCATAAGTAAACAACACTGCTTTGTATGTTATTTCGCGTTTTTTTACGATTTATTTGCATTTTTCTAAAAATATTTAATTGTAATTAGTTACGAATTGAATGACTATAGTCATAACAGAAGTTGTCGTAAGTGCTTGAAGCCTTCTGTTAAGTTTTTATTATGGAACAAGGTTATACAAAAGCCGAAAATAGAAATCTCCCAAAAGTTGATATTTTCATGGTCACCAGTTTCTTTGCCACTAATTCAGACTTTTGTTCAGCCGAATTTAGAAATGTGAAAATATTTGTGTACCTAAGTATTTCAATCTCTTTTTGTTTATCTTAACCATAGAAATGATTAAAGAAATAAGTAAAACATAACCTATAACACCTACATTACATACACACTAAATATTATTATTTGTATTATGGATTGTGTAATAACACTCTAGGTACAGTACTTACATCAAACTGATCTTCACAAAAGTAAATTGGTGAAGTAACAGACATTCCATCCTACTTTTGTCTTGCTAGGTCTAACCATTTCTTTCGTATGTCTGGTTTTCGAGGTACATCAATAAAAAATTTATTTGGAGTAGTTACTGATGTATTTCCACATCGAGGTACAACACACCAACGATATCTTTTTCGGTCCATGATGATTAAGAAACACAAAATACTTCATTTATCCAAGCACTGATCACTTGTAATATGGCTCGTAGTTTGTTCACCTCCATATGACGTCACGCGATCTGAATTGTCACGAAGTGATGTTTTCGCGGCAATTTTAAATACATTATGTTTTTGAAGTTTTCAAGTACTCCAGAGGATTTATTTAATTAAATTATTATTTTTTATGGCTATATATTATATATATATATATATATATATATATATATATATATATATATATATTATAACATATATGAATAATAATGATATGTTTGATAATATCAATCACTATGTTATAAAATATTCCTTACCTTTAATTAATTTTGAATTTTAAATATAAATAGTGAATAGGTAAGAATTAACTCAATGTAATTATCTTCCAATATGATTAATTAAATATGCTACCGGCTATTCCCTTATGTCAAGGTCAGAGTTCAAATATTCAACCAAACTAGATTCAAAATCAGTTAATACACAAATTTGCAATAAAATGACTGTATAACCGCACTATCCTAGACCAACAATATTTTCTAGGCGTGAATTGCATATAAATTTCTAACCTTTCTAATTCAAAATGTGTCAAACTTCAAAGATACCGTTGATAAACCAAAACATGCATCAAATATCTATAAATGAAATATTCTGTCTTGAGTTATTGAACAATTTGGATTAAACTTATCAAAAAATGAATAAAAATAATTTAGTTAAATACATAAAACAGTGAAATAAAAATGTTCATCAAAATTTCAAAAATCAAACACATATAAAACTCTTTATTATAACGAGTGCAAAGTTGTTACCAATTGTGTGAAGCTTCACCCTCTTCTGGAATCAGGATTCAGTTCTTAGGACAATCTACTTTCTTCTTCCAATACAGCAAAGATTTCAGGAAACTTTATGAAGATCAATTAATCAATTCCTCTTCAAAACCAAGCGATGTATGGCTACTATTTTCTTCTGGTAAGTGTAATTAAGACTTTCTTTCTTGTTAAATATTAATTTAATCTTCTTTAACTCAATTAAAATACAGTTATACCATAAAGTGCTCAGCCCCATAAATTGAAATATCTATTTCTTCATAAAATCATATAAATTTCTCTTACCAATTACTTCCTCTGGTTACCTTGGGATATTCTTTATACTTTAAACTGTTTTAATACTTTCTATTCTCAATACTTTCAAAAAAAACTCAAAATTTCTACGGAGCAAATTTTTAATACAACTTCCATTTCAACAACCAAAAAACAAGAGAGACATATCTTCTACAAACTTCTTAACTAATTATTTATAATATAAATCTTACTAATCTCCTTTTAACTTTCTTTTAACATCATAATTTTTACAAAAATCTTCATCGAAACTTTTTACATCCTTCCTCTTCAGAAGGTCGAAAACAAGAGAGATTCTATCAGAATCAACAAAAAAACAAATGACAAATTCAACAAACTTAAATCTATACATCTTTTCCATCTAATCGCCTACTAATTTCTTATTCAAATAAAATTTTTAACAAAATCTAATTCTTGATTCAATATTAGAATTTAAAACAATGATCATTCTTTTTTTTTTTTTTATATTCTTATGAAATTTACTAGCACTACAAACTAATAATTTTCTCTTTTTCAGAATATTTCATTTGGCATTTGAACTATTAATAAATTAGAATATGGTTGGTAAATACGTATTATTTAAAAGTAAGTAGAAGTTTTAACATGTATTTTAACTATTTGTGATGTCTTTTTTTTTTATAATTTAATTTTCTCATTTACTTACACCCCTAATTCATTTAAAATTAATGTTTGATTACTAACGTATTGGCAATTTTATAAACTTTTAATTATCTACTTTACCCATTTATCAATTTCATAATTATCAAAACTTTATATAATGTAGATTAATCATTTTTGAATCTTTAAATAAAAATCTTTGAAATGTATTTGTATTTTTTTTTCTTATTATTCTATTTTCTTTTTTCTTTTTTAGGAATTATGAAGAAGATGATGATAATCAATCCCAATGTTACTAAATTTGCGCTCTGACTCGAAATAAGAAAATCTCCTTTCTCTACTTTCCATTAGATTTTCGTTCTACATTCTTATTTAATATAACATAGTAACTAATATCATCTCAATATATATATATATATATATGAATAAAGATTATTTTTAAACACTATTTGAAAAGTTGTCCGGTTCCCTATTATAATATATATTTAAGATTATTTTTTTAAGTTTTAGATACCTAGTTGGTATATAAACACAGAAGAAATACCATTCAGTAATATAATCTCTATATTTCATGCAGGTAGAAATTGATAAGAAAAATTTAAACATTTTAATCGACTTGTCAAAAAATACAACGGAACAAATACAATATATAAAGTGTAAACAAAGATTGTTATTATTAAATAATTAAATACACTTAAACATTAACGATATCTTTATATAGCGTTCAATTGATGACACACATATTATTTTTATTTTGGCAATTAAACTGTTATTGTTGTAGAAGTAGAAACTTAAATGTCTTTTATGTTTTGTAAGACATTTAAAAAAAAGTAGGTAATGCTACTTAGGTAATTTAGATAAAAAAAAATTATCTTATTTTTAGAGACCAAAAGATACTTCTGATTGCTAGTTTCCTTTACAATTTGAAAGATTAGAGGTATTCAAAATTTAAATTCTGATTAAAAACTCAATCCAGTTATACCACTATCGTGTTCATTCAATCTGATCTCACATACGAAAAGTACAAATACATTTCTGCATATTTTTTGACATTACTCCAAGCCTAATTGGAGTCAGCGTTAGCCATTCGTATCTTTAATTTCCAATTATTTCTGTTTATTCTTCATTTTTTTCTTTTTTAGGTCCTCATTTATTCTATCCATCCATCTCAACTTCAATCTTCCTTTTATCCCAAATCTTATAATATATCATCAATGTAATTTTCATCCCCCCTTTCTTCAAGACCAAACTATCTCAACTTATTTATCTGGATATTTTTGTTCAGCTGTCCCACTTTCACTACACCTTTTACTCTATTTCACATTCAACGCAACATTTTCATTTCTGCCACTTGTACCTTTCTCTTTTGCACTTTTGCTATTGACCAGGTTTCCGGGTTATATATTAACTCTTTTACTATCATCATAGTATAGAGATAGGGATTCAGCACATATTCCTGGTCGAACATCACATGCATTCGAAATCCCTCCGTAAACCCAACACTGCTTTTAATTTCAGTTTTTGCTCCCTTATACATTTTTTGCACTGCAGATTCTTTTACATTCTTAATTATTGTTAATGTTGAATTTAAAGTGTTGTAAATATTTATTTTTAAGAAATTAACTTAGGTACATTAAATTTATTTTATTTTAAAAAATCTCGGATTTCATTTTAACGTAGTATAGATATAAGAAATTTGTTTTTTTTAAATATCACAAGTTATTTTAGTGAGGGTCGAAGCTGTTCAAGTGAGGAAGATGTAGGATTTCGCTACGTACTCGGGTTTTTAAATTTTAATAAAACTAGTGAAAAAAATTCGAAAAGAGGTTGACCTTAAAGGCCATCCTTGCAACTTCCCGCTAGTTTTAACCGCAAAGCTATAGTAACGTGACGTATTTTGACGTTTTTGACTTTTTTTGAAATGTTTAATAAAAACTTTTTTAAAAAAATTAAACCGCCTTCAAAAAATTTACTCTAAAAAGCCAAAAATAAAATCTTTATTTCTTAATAAAAATGGAACCAACTAGGCATCTGATTTCGATTTCCTTGAAGTCGGCTCCAATGGTTTATATCTTTGTAACTAACATTCGAAATCTAGATTTAATAGCTAAGATTAAAATGGACGGTAATTTGCCATTGGAGCCAACTTCAAGGAAATCGAAATCAGATGCCTAGTTGGTTCCATTTTTATTAAGAAATAAAGATTTTATTTCTGGCTTTTTAGAGTAAATTTTTTGAAGGCGGTTTAATTTTTTTAAAAAAGTTTTTATTTTATTATTTTTAGTTGCTACTTGATTCATGATGTACTATTTTCAAAGACTTTCAATAACCTGCAAGAGGTACTGAGTTTAATCCCCAACAATCCCGATATGTACCAATGTGAGTTTTTGGAGACATAAGTAAATTGTCTTACACCTAAAAACACGAAGCACGCACGGTAAAGGAAAACATCGTGATAAAACGTGGAATAAATTGTCTGAAATCACCAACTCGCAGTAAGCAAGAGAATTGATTAAATGCTCATTCCTTCTCCTTGTGAGAAGAGGTCTTTGGCTTTAGAGTGGGACAGTAATGGGTTAATTTATTATGTTTTTATGTTATACATCATTATTAACAAATTAACTGAACTGCAGAGCTTATTCTGTTGATTTTTGTGGTATTTCTTGAAATATCTTCCACATTGGTGACCAGACCCTAATTAAATTTCTATGGGACCACACGGACACTCTACTTTTTTGAATGCAAAAAGATTTTTTCAAATCGGATTATAAGTACCGGAGATATTCAGTAACGTATATAAAAAAATGTGGTCAAACTGAGACCCTTCTCCTTATTTCCTTGAATATCTTTCACATTGATGACCAGACCTTAACCAAATTTCTATGGGACCAATGGGACACTCTACCCTTTTGAATGCAAAAAGAATTTTTAAAATCGGGTTATAAATACCTGAGATATTCGGTAACATCCATAAAAAAATAAATAAAAAGAAAAATATGGTCGAATTGATAACCTTCTCCTTTTTTGAAGTCGGTTAAAAAGCCATAACTTTTAACGTGTAATTTGATTTTGATGTTCAAGATGGCATTCGACGCAGTTTTTTGAGACCTAAAAATGTTAATGGGAGTGCAAAATCGATTAGTAGAAAAACCTGTAAGTTATTAAAAAAAACACTTTTTTTGAAATTTTTCGACAACGATATCTCACGAACGAATCAACCGATTTTAATTTGCAAAACGGCATTCGACGTGTTTTTTTAAGCTTGAGAGCTGATTAGGTTATGGAAATGATCGAAGTAATAGCCAAAAAGATATGTCCAAAAAACATTATTTTTACCAATTGTTTTTTTCGGTTATTTTGAAATTTCTCGAAATTTACCGGCTCGAATCGGTTTAAACTTACAGGGAATCTAAGTAAGATGGAACTCTTTGGAATGCTTTTTATTTCATTCCGATCGGTCAAGCCGTTCAAAAGTTACAAGAGGTTTACATACATCCACACGTACATACAGACATACAGACACCCTCGTAAAAATAGTCAGGGGAGGTTCCTGAGACCTCAAAACGTTGAGATCCGATGAAAACTCGATTTTCGAAAAACTGGGTGAAACCAATAACTTCCCGATTTTAAAAAAAAATTTAATTTTTTTTAGCGGGAAGTTAAAAACTATATTTTCAGATATACCTACTTTGCTCCTATAAGAACAGACTTTCTAATAATAAGGATTTACTGGAGTTATACAAATTGTTGGAAACAAAGTATCAACAATAGCTAATATATTTCGCTAAGTCTGCCCAATCTATTTTTAATAGATAGTAAATTAAAGAAGAATTGCTTTTCATTTTGAAAATGTGATTATAGAATTTTTAAACGCAAGTTAAATACGTAGAGGACAGTGGATTGGCCCGTTCTAAATGAACGTCATCGTAGTGGGGTTAAACGCAAAGATCTTTCCCGGCATCATGAAATTTTCACAGTTGGTTCATACTCCGTGAAGTGTGTACCTAGCCGAAGTTTTACCCCAGTTAAAAAAGGTAGAAAAATATTTCCCTGTTTTCACCCAGGCTTTACTAAGTGTTTTTTTTTCGTCATGCAATTAATGCTTTTAAAAATCATCCGTCAAACGCCGAAAATACTTCATAAACATTTTAGTACATCTTTAAACATTTTGCAAGTATTCATTTTTGTGTGCAATTAAAAATTAGCAGTTACGTTTAAAAAATACAGCTTTCGCTTAAAAAACAGTCTAATCTAATTTTTGTGTTATGCATAAAATTAGCAAATTCAGTACGATTTTTTTTTTGACAAGATTTAATTTTATTTATCACCTACAATTATATTTTATTCAAAATACATTATTATCATCATTATTTAGAGTTCTCTAATTTTTATATACCTACTTAGCATGAAACTAAACAGTTCAAATCGAAACTTTAGGTTACGTAACGGAAGTGTACTAGTCAATTCCCCTTAATTTATAAGGAAATAGCTTTAACTTTAAATAAACTAGAACATTTGTATGGTGATTCACGGGTCAAATTGGTAAATTGGTTAAATAATCTTTTGTTGAATATCCTATGCATTGTGTGATTAAATAAATTATACAATTGATCGGTAGCTACAAAAAAAAAAAAAATTATATTAGCAATACCATGGTGAATTTTTCAATTTAGTTATAAAAATTGTATAATTTAATTTTGAGTAAAGTTAGTTAAGCGGTTTTCAACTTTAATTAATAACAATTAAAATGTTTACTAAACGTTATACCATTAATGGCGATGAAGATACTATTGAGCTATAAATACTTATATAATTATGAATTTTCATCAAATAAAGAGCCCTCAATTCAATTATTAAATAAGTATAACGAATTCGAATTTATTGTGCATACTCTTTTTTTTATACATTAAATAACATTTTTAGATTGCTCTATTAGTTTTTTATAATTACTCACTTGAATTGTTATTTTCAATTATTTCATTCTCCAATAACAATTAGAGGATTTAAAATGGGATATTTGACTATGTAATAATGCGATATGGAATTTGGTAAATGTTAAGGTTCCTATTAAAAAAAATTCATTCGGAAAATTAACTATTATAAATTTGATTATGTTAAACGTGAGTACGAAACTAATAATTAAACGCTAATAGTATATTACGTATCAAGAGTGGTAAGTAGGATATTACGTACGAGTGGAAAAGTTACGCACGAAGCCGCGTAGCGGCGAGTGCGTAATTACACGAGTACGTAATACCTCTTACCACTCGAGTTACGTACTATGCTTTTTCTACGACTCAATATTTTAATTTTAATTCTAAATATTTGACATCTCTTAAAAAATTTATTACGAAATTTGGCGTTTAAAATAACATTTATCGAAGTAGTGACATTAAGTAACATCCTAGATTAAATAATAATTTAAAATGTAATATATGTTGCCTAAATCTGTTTTATTTTTATTTTATTTTTTAATAAAAACTATTATATATTTATGTTTTAAAATTGACAAAAAGTATGTAAATAGACCAAATAAAGTAGTACGTACATAAAAATTTTTATTGCAATTTAATTAAACAAAAAATTTAAGTTTTCTTAACTAAACGCACATGTATGTTATGAGATCTCATTACGTGCATGTTATTGTTAAATGTCACTTACAAGGAATGTCTACAGTACGATTTTTGACGTTTACAGTCATGGGCGTAGAAAAAATATATTTTCATTCGTTTGAATAACAGATGCTCGGTTTAGTTTGAGTAACAAATACTCAAAGTTTTGTTTGTGTAGAAAGTCCACTTGCCAATTGAAACCACTTGAATTTAATTGGCTTGAATGTCTCGCTTTAAGAATTTTTATTTTTTTATTTTATCAATTTCACTTATAATAGAATTTTACATCAATTTCAACCATAAAAATATTTTTAATGTTTGTCATTCTGATACTTGCCAGCAGTTTTTATTGTTTATTCCGTCTATTTGATTAATTTGCAACCTGAAAATATACTTGATGTCTTATTGTATACGACTGAATATTAAAAATCGCGTGAAATTAGTATATAAATAGAAAAGATGATTACCTAAGCATGATTGGAAATTTTAAAAATTAAAGATATTAATTTCATTAAAATCACCAATTAATTTTAAAAACTTATTATGATATTAAATAAAGGTTTTGAGATTTGTAGATATTCAATTTTAAATATTTATTTTTGTACAACTGTCATTAAAAGTGACACTTTTAACAATGTTAAAATTGATTGTTTACATGGCAGCGTGTTAAAAATACTTTTAACACGCTTCAGTTTACTTTTAATACGGTTTGGTTTATTGTCATTGCAAATTCGCTCGTTTCATTATCAAAATAGGGAAGTTGTACAAAAAACATTGTATGGTATTTGTGTTAAAAGTAAAATTGTTCAATTCGCTCCGCTCATTTCACAAACGTTTTCACTCACAAAATAAAACATCACTTTTAACACTCATATCATAAATAACTATTTCCAGTAGTTAGTTCATAAAAGTAAAAAATAAAAAAAACATTAATAAAAACTTTGCATAGAGCAGGTGAATAATGGTTAGATTTTATGAGATGCATTTATCTTTAATTATAATTTTTAGTATTATTCTATATGTAGCTACAAAATGTTTAGAAATACAAATAAAAAAAATGATGTCATTTCATTATGAGAGTAAAAAGTTATTTTTAAAAAATGTTTGAATGATAATATTTGTTTACGACTATTTAGAATATTGGCAAGTTTTTATAAAAATATAAAGTATAAAGTTATACCTACATTGCTCACATTACGTAAACGAAATTCTATTTTTATCTGTATTAACGTGGTATAGAAAAAGTAGAATGCAATAAAATGTTTATAAAATAAATAAATGTTAATATCAAATTGAGTTAGAGTCATTAGAGTTTTTACAAGTTACCTAACAATTATGTTGATATTGATTAAGCGGTCAATGAGAAACTGTGCTGAAGTACTTAGGATAAGTAAGTTGAATAATAACACATTTAAGTTACAGTAGGATGTAGCAAATATTCCTTGGCACATCATTACTAATTTCATCATATTAACGAAAATAAACAGAAGAAAATATTTGTGTGTATATGGAAAAAGTAAAAAAAAAATATTATTAGTAGTTAAGTTTAATAGATCTGAAAATGAACACAACTTATATAATAACTTGATTATTAAAATTTTATGAGTTTATAACTTGAAACCCGTCAGTTTTGACATGTTATTTTCTAATTAAAAAAAACTTTACATTTAGATATTAGTATATTACGTAACAAGAGTGGTAAGTAGGACATTACGTACGAGTGGAAAAGTTACGCACGAAGCCGCGTAGCTGCGAGTGCGTAATTACACGAGTACGTAATACCTCTTACCACTCGAGTTACGTACTATGCTTTATCTACGACTCAATATTTCAATTTTAATCCAAATATTTGACATCTCTAAATAAATATATGAAGTACGTACTGTTCTGATATCTACTCCTTTGACAGTAAATGTCATTTATACTCATTGTCACCATGCAGGGTAAGTAAGCTATAACGCACAGTTGTGCGTAATGAAATGTCATTCCAACATGACGTTCATTACGCACAACTGTGCGTTATAGCTTACTTACCCTGCATGGTGACAATGAGTATAAATTACATTTACTGCCAAAGGAGTAGATAAAAAGTTTTATAGTTTTCTACCCAATTGTTTTTATTTAAAATTATTTTAAACTTAGCGATTAGTCTCTCTTAAGACATAGTAGAGTCAAAAACATCAGATTTAAGGACTGACATTGCAGTTTTTGTTTCTATTAGAACAACTCGTATTGCTTTTTTTTTTCGTTTCTATTGATTTATTCCATTTTTCTATCTATTGAAGGTACTAAAATAATTTTAATTAAATAAATCTCATCAAATTTAATAATCATTGACGTAAATACTTCACTAAAAAAATTGATTAAATACTTAAAATCACTAATCAATTTTTGCAATCAATAAAAAACACTTAAAAATTTCATTGAATTACAAGATAATTACACATTTTCTAGATAGGTACTGTTACTATGCCATAATTATATTACATATATCTCTATTTATCTAGAGTGAAATTTTCTATATAGGTACCTAAATTGATTAACATGATACTGATAAATTATCAGATTGTGTTTTTGATTTTGATACACCTCAAAAATAAGATAATCAGATTGCTTAATAATTTCCAATCTTAAAAATTACTTGTCAATTAATTGAATAAGCAAGTGGTTGTTGTTAGGTGAGTTTAATTATATTAAGGATAATAATTATTTAAAATATGGTTTAATGATATTACAAATTTGATACTATAGTTCACAAATGTGTTAAATAACTACATAATCTGGTAATTTTGAAATAAATTAATGATATATGTAGGTACTTCCAAATTGGAATTGTACAGATTTGTATCCTGTAAAAATAGTCACTAATTCCATTCGATTTATAAAGAACTTAACTTACATTCAGAAGGCAAGTTTGGTTTGTAATTTAATTTTAAAAATGTTTATTATTAGGCGTAATGCTTTTTATGTTAAATAATAATTTTAATGTACCTACCTATATTTTGCTGTAGAAATTAAGCTTTCCATGGTTTGTTTATAAAAGTTCGTGGTGATTTTACTTTATAATATTATAAAATGTTGTAAGCATACGCAGCCGGCATTTAATGTTCAATCACTGCTTGTCGGTTTCGATTTTTTTTTTTCGATGCACAAGTGGTAATTGTAATCAATAATAAAGATCGAACGTTACATTTATTTCTATGAATATATTTGAAAATATATTTGATTTTAATTAAACTGTTACTATTGACACAGATAATGTGTTTAATAAAAAAGATTCATATGCATTAAAACAAATAATCACAATAATTTTTTCAAAATAATTTCAAGTTCAAAAGTGTAAGTACTTTACTTGCCTATTTCGTCTTAACATATTCAGACATTAAGAATTTTATCGTTAAATGCACCACATATTAGTTTTATCAATCTAAAATTATCTAAACCAATAAATCTTTTATTATCAATAAAAATATAATTATATTAAACAATAAGAAGAATGTGTGGAAGTAATAACTTGCAATAAATCAATACAACTTTAAAAAGTATCTCTAAGTAATACCTACTATAAAATTCGGCTGTGATTATTAGTATTGCTATAAATTATTAATGTTGATTGCATATCAAATAGTCGTGATTGCGTGTAAAATGAAATTGATAGTAGATTAAGGTTATAAATGGATTTATATAATATAGTTGTAAAGTTTATACTAATAACTACCGGTGTTAAAAATTAAAAATCTATCTAACATGACCTATACATCAGTAAAAAAAAACTTTCTACTATAAAAAGTTTAAATGCATTCATATATTTATCTTTATTGTATTCTGGGGAAATTGGTATACCTAATTATGAATGAATTTCTTATCAAAATATTTTAAATAATCCCCTTCTGCTAATATTATTCTAAAACCTATCCCTAAAAAAGAAAAAAATATAAAAACATTGCTATTTAATTTAATTTAATGAAAATGCTAAATTAAAAAAAAAAACGACGGGTTGCACTCCGAGAGTGCCAGCAGAAGTGAAAACTTGATTATTAACATGTGCTTATTGTGATGTTATGAAAATATAGGTTAATGCTATAAAGTATAAACAGTAAACATATTACAAATATTACATCTATAATATGTAAGTACATACATATGTATCTATATTAATAATTTCGTTAAGCAGTACGATAGATTACATCAAAACCTAAGCTTAATAATAAAATTATATTAATTAAAAATTAAAACTTATTAAATTTTCATCTAGTATATTTATAAAGTACTCACTCATTTTCTTTCGCTATTTCTTCGTCACTTTTATCATTAATTTGTTTAATATCCATATTTTAAACATTTAAAGAACACTAAACACAGACGTTTAAATTTTAAATTATTAGCTGTCATCTGTCACTATTTATAGGTGCGCGTGGCATAGGCATATTCACACATCGATATATCGAATTTATTATTCGATGTTTTCCATACGATATGTCGGATGTTTTGAGTTTTGACAAATATTTATTGTATTCGATATATCGATATTTTTATTCATAGTAACATCGAATATTTGCTTTTTTGTCGAATCTATTTAAAACCTATATAATTTTTTCACAACTTGATAATTTCATAATTTTATTTATAAATAAGTTTATTAAGACTAAGGCACTATAAACATAGGTATTATCGAAAGCCATGTTTTGACCAATGTCAACTACAAAACCAGAGATAATAATAGAACAGATGTGTTGATGCATAATATAAAGTTGGCAACAAGTTCCGACATCAGTGCATCTATTCACTATACTTCTACACACTTTTTATGCTTAAAGTACCTTAAAAAATTATATTAAAATAACACTACTAGTACTTACTAAGGCACTATACGGTTATAACTACTTTTCCGCTTTTCGCGCTACCAGCTGCTTTAGTTCCTATTTTCACCACTACAAAATATGATTGCACGTCTCTTTAATTTGTTTATTTGTCATCTTACGTTTTTTCGATCAGGGTCACGTGTCCTGACGCGAATTTAAGATTTTTTACCCATTACAGAAAAAAAGTGTTTGTAATAATTAGATTAGAAATCGGTTTTATTTTAAAGCAATTTATCCTGGGTTCGTATGTAAAAGACTGAAAATAAACATTTTAAAAACATAGACAGAAATTTATAAAATTAAACTACACATTTCCTATTAATGAAATTAATATAAAGTTTTATCATTTAAAATAATGGCGAAGGCGCTTGGTAAATTAGATATAAAAATTAAAATTTTAAATCCATTAGGTTCTGGAAGTTTTGTGAAAATAAATCTGAAGAAATTTGCAAAAAAATGAACAGATTGTTTTCGCAGTCATATCTAATACGTTATCAATTTTTTCAAATTCCTTTAGTAATTAATCAAATAAAGAAACAATCAAACATTGTTGTTTGTTCCTTCAAATTTATCCAAACCTAAAAAATACGTATCGAAAATATAAAATAAAGTTAAAATGCTTCACTTGGCATACAATTCAAAAATTATGAAGGACATCATCATGATGTCACAACTGATAAAATAAATAAATCTATATCTAAAATTAAAAATCGAAGAGTTCCACTTCTACCATACATTATCCAAATATCATTGAAATTGTATGATAAAGGTAGATTAATTTTCATAAATTAAAATCCTGTTTTGCCTTTTTAAGTCAATAAAATCTCTAAATGCAGTTTGTCGGTGTTTTTCTTATTAAATATATGATTTTGTATTATATTGGTTATACCTATCCTATAATTGTTTTTCACATTTTAATAGTGACACGGAGTAGAACTAAGTCCAGTTTGCTGAATATTTGGTACCAGTCTCGAAACCAACTTATAGATCAATAATGGCATTTTGGATAATTTGATCTACTCCTTTCCTTTATGCCATCTTGTGTCTTTGTATAATACAATCACAAAATGTTTTCATATTTCAATTGATTAGGAAGAAGTATAAAAATTGAAAAAAATCATTTTAAAAAACCTAGATATGTTTTATACTTGCTACTCAGTTGGTAACAAAAACGAAACAATCAACAATCGATCTGATAATATAAGGGCTTTCTTAAACCAATGTTATTGTTAAAATATCACTTCAGTTTAGTGTTAGTGAAATTATAATGGCACTGAAACTAAACCGATAAATTGAAAATAATACAAACGGTTGATAATAATTAGTGTAATTATAATATCACCAGCTTTGATAATATTACTGCAACATATTTACCTACCTAATACGATTTGTTATATAAGTATATTTTTTAAACGAATGAACCTTCAACTGCTTTCTGAATGTAATAATAGATATCAACAAAAATCTATATTTTAATTAATTTGAACATTCTTTTAATTGTTACTTCTCTGTTTAAAAAAGTGTTAGTTCATGTTCCAAACAAAGCTATTCAAGCTTACTTTAATTTTAGACATAGGGTTTATTTTGGATTAATCAGCTGCTAATACAAGTGAAAAGCAGCTAAATAATATTAATCATCAGCTAAAATGATTGTTTGCAGTGAGGGACATTGCAATCAAACCTTTTTTGAGACGTCCGCAGAGATTCGCTATCTACAATTGATTTCTTTACAAAAATCAACAATAATTTCACAGAATCTCTTTTTAATATCACGTTATTAAACAGTACCTAAATTTAGAATTGAAAATATTTTATCAAAAAAAAAAAATCCTGAAATACACCGAAAGAATCCTACTTCCCTCTTAAGGTTTTTAGGTCGACGCTCTAATTATTATCAACTATTAACTTGGACGCGAACTGGCACTTTTTAGAGCAAATTATCAATTATCAAATACGATTATTATATACAAGATTTTTTCATCGATTTAATATTTGTTGCAAATAACTTATTTGTACATTGTCCTGTACATTTAGAAATATATTCTGAGATTTGCACCCTTTTTCAGACTTACCTATGTCAGACTTTTTATTTGTTTATCAATTTAGTACCGAGAAAATCACACATACAAAAAAAAATGTTTCACTTTTGATTGTAAATAACGCTTTTGTAGGTAAGGGCGCGTAGTGGAACAATTGTTAATATTAAATAAGAAATTCTATTACCCTAAAACGTCAAAAAATTCAGTCTTTGTTAGAGTAGTACTTATGAAGAGTAGACGGTAAATAGCACTACCTCATGTGAAGGTGACGATTCAGCAGTAAATTATATTTCGGTCTTATTGTGACCATAATAACACCGAAATGGTGTTAATTTCAAATGAGTATATGGTATTAATTGAGCAATTATAGAGAACGTGAAGTATGTACAATTCGAATAATTAAATAAGATAATCAAATACTCCAATTTCAGTAAAGTGTTCCATTTTGTAAATATCTACCTCTCCTTATTTTTAGGGTTTCATTTAAAATTATCTCCGTGTTACATTGGCGTTCTCTTAACTTTTTGGTATTCACAAACGATGTTCCTTACCTCTATCCTACATAATATGCATATTTTAATGTGATTATGCATTAAACACTTCTGTCATTAGTGTCATTCTTTTGATTCTATGTTTCATGTACGAGTATTTGTAACAAGTCACCGTCATAAACTATCGGTGGTCCATGTCTTGTTATTTTTGTCAATTAAGAAACTCAACACATGAGTAGAATCCACTGTCTGTACCTAATTATTAATATTTTAACGGTATTGTTATTCGTGGAAATAAATTAAAATTAAATTGTCATTAAAATTCGGTTGAAATTAAACATTGTACTAATGTTGTAATAAAATAGTTATAATCCTTATTAAATGTTAAAAAGTACCTAAGTCAGAATACAGTCTTCTAGTTATTTTTCTTGTTCAGACTAATGTTTTTGGGTAAATTAAAATTTCAAAGCTTATGGTATTTATTGTAAGATATCTAGTCCCCCTTTCTTCTATGTTGTAAAATCCTTGAAATAAAATATTTGGCTTCGTTTTTAAAATGGCATATAAAATTAGTATCCAAATGCACTGTTACAAAAAAATTAGACGAAACTCCGATTTGTCGACGTGATACAAGTTCAGAATGCATCGTATATCGATTGGGGTGAAAAGTTTACCCTTGCATTATAAACTTTACAGGGTTGTCAATATTCAATATGACTTGAGTTTATTGTATACCTACTCGCTTTTACCGGTGGCTTAGATAGTTCGCGTCAAAAGTTAGATTAGAATATTGTCTGATTTTTCGTCTGTAGCATATAATAACATAATCAAACTATTGTCTTTAGTTAAGAACTCGAATATCAAATTTCACATTTCTGAATTGTAGCATTACATTCTATACGTTAACCTACTCTTATTGTGCTTTCAACATTTTTTGTTCAACTAACACGTATCTAGCCTAAGTTAAACTCTATTTATTATGTTTATATTTTATGTTTTCATCATATAGATATGAGCTAATAAAGACATCATTTTTTATTTTCAAATATAAATGTCATGTATAAATAGCCATCATCAGTTACAGTTTTAGTATTATGTATAGATAAAAATCATTGACAGTCAAATTAAAATAGTCAAAGCGTATTTTTTCAGTAAACTCTTCGACGGCAAAAGTTATTTTAAGAGCTTTGCTTTTATAGTAATTCCCAGAGTTGTAGATTTTCTATTAAGCATGTAATTATTAAAGAATTTCGGTATCAGTAGTAACGGTTTTATACCTACTTATCAAAATCTAGATGATTAAACTCATTTAATCCGAAACCTATGTAGTACACACCCTATTGAGACAATGATTGTATTCGAATATAATTTGATCGTATTTTAAAAGGGTGGCAACCCTGTTTTAGTGAAGCGTTGTCCGGATTCGACGCTTCTCAGTAGGTGGAGTGTCATTACAGTGGTCCGCGCGCCGGGAAAGTCAAGATAAGTGAAAAGCGCGGTCGGACCGGAAAAGCGAAAGGGCAGTAGAAGGTCTGTATTGTAGGTCTGAAGATCGGTGAGATCGAAGGGCGTCGCCTAAAACACTCATGCCGAAAAGTCCCTCCAAACTCTTAGACGTAGTGTTAAAGTGTTTTTCCATTTAGCTAGATACTTGAATCAAAGATGGGTGGTTGTGCATCCAAGGAAAATAAAAAAGAAAAACAGGACGACACCGGGTTTGTACTAAATAATCCTGTTGATGTCTCTATGCATGGGTCAATAGCACGAACTGGGTGCGCCTGGATTTATGTCGAAGCTTTTTGTAAATGTTATCAGCTGAAAAGTACGCAATTTTTTGTTTATCGCTGTCACTTTTATGTTTTTATTCTGTCAGTTTCGCCGGTTTATTCGCACATGCAATATGCCGACGTTAGACAAGGCCGAAGGGTTCTTCAACCCCTGCCACCCTTTATTAAGGAGGGCATATATTCATGTGCTTGCTATTTTATTATCGGGTTATTAAATTAAATTTATTTTCTAATATATTTTCTTTTATTGTGGTAAATGTTAAAAGTTGTTAAATGTCTGTCATGCAAATTTTGCGTTGCCGGCCATTCTCATTTGCAAGCTCGTTGTCATAAAGTATGATTTTAGTTCACTTTCGATTTTTATCTGTTTGTGCAACATTTTAAATTTTGGTTCACTGTTAATGTAATTTTATTTGAATATTTCTGAAACCTTTAAACTCTATAAAATAAAACTAAAGTATGTAGATACATAATATATAAAAATATATATAAAGTACAATTTTAGATCAATAAAATACGCTGTCTCAATACACCTACGTAATAAAACAAATAGTAACTTGAAATTGTATTTTATTTAACTTGAAAATTATAGTAGGCAATAATAATTTACCTAATGAAACATTAATTTTGTATTCTGCATCATTATCAGAACAAAAGAACCAATATAATTAAATTTAAAATCTACAAGTGTCTTAAATATAAATATATAAGAATAACTGTCTACATAATCTAGTTCTAGATTATGATGAAAATGTTCTAATACTAAAAACTATTTATTTGTTTTAGAATCAATACAAAGAACATTTGACTAAAGACTTTTTCTCACATTTATTAAAACTACGTCAAGTACAATTTTATTACATACATACAATATGTTCTTTATTTCACTATTTTTATGTGAATTTAATTAAGTTATGACGTTTTATGAAATGTCAAAGTTTATTTAAATTTAGTTTTGTATTAGTGAAAACATAGCAGATAGCAGATTGTAAACTGCTATATAAATAGCATTTAAATTTAAATTCCTCAGTGTAGCATCGCATGCAGCTAAACGTCGCACAATGGGTCAAACGGTCTAATTTTTTCTTTCAAATCTAATATATTTTTACTTTTAAAATCAAAACAAATAAATTAAATTAACACTTAGCACAAAAAATCAATTAAAGCTAAAACTCGTAACTGATACTTCTTTATGTTGAAAATTGAGTAGTATATTTGAAAAATCAAAATTAAATTAAATTAAAATGGTGATTAAAAATCTTGAACATTAATCGCTCTTATTAATACACTTGTTTGTTAAATTAGTATTATACAAAAATCTGGTTTAAAAAAAACTTGTGTTATTGTGTCACATGAAGATTTTAAAATACATGCGGTAATTTTGCACCTCGTAATGAAAATTAAAAATAGTTTCACCTTGTTAACGCACGAGGAGGTATTATCGAGCCAGTTAAAGAATACATTACTTTGAACAAAACTAAAATTCTTTTATATACAGATTTCATCATAAATAATCTATTCTCATTTATTCCAAGATTTCAAATTACTTTCAATTATCTGGTTCGTAAATGTACCGAGAACATCTATTGGGGCAGAAGAGGTAATTTATTAATTTGGGATTTAAAAGCCTGCAAGTTAGGACGAGTGGTGAAAAAGTGGGAAGGGTAAGGAGTTCCACAATCTGAATACCCTGGGGATGAAGGAACGATCAAATCGATCCGTTCCCGATGTTGGGCACTGAACAGTTTAAGGATGCATGGAGTTGGCACTTCGCGTTGCTCTGGCTGGTCTGGCAAGTGGAGGCATTATACAGCGGAATTCTTCTGAGCAAAATCCGTTTATGTATCGGTAAAACAAGGAAAGATCAACCACTGCTCTTCGGTGGGATAATGGGGCTAGGTTTTTGGTGATACTGGTGTCGTTTATTAGTCGAACTGCCCTTCTCTGTATTGCATTAAGAACTCCGACCCTTGACGTAGCTGCCGAACCCCATACATGTGAGCAGTATTTAAGATTAGGCCGTATTTGGGCTTTGTAAAGAGTATCCAAGTATTAAGTGCTCTTAAATCTATTATTTATAAGATTTTAAGCATCAAATTACAAAGCGGATTTAAATCAGGTCTGGTCTTAATCTCCTTTGTATAAACAGGTTAGCAATAAAAGCAATTAAAAAAAACAATCTGACATCTACAGGTAATTGGATTAAGTTGTCATTTCTCTAAAGAAAAATCACAAATAAACAAAATTAAATTGCCTCGAAAATATATCGATTAGAATAGTCAATTGTATTAAACAGCTTTATTGCATCTGAAATGGCCGCAATAAATTTATGTCTAGCTTTCAAACTCTTATTTCACTATTTTTGTTACTTTATTTGTTTTATTTTTAATGTGAATGACTATGATGTATTTTAATAATTTATATAGATAATTTGAATTGATTTAGCTGATACTTAAAATAGATTCATAATATAAAATATTAATGAAAAGAAAAAAAAAACTTTATTTAAATGGCAGATTTTAAGTCAAGTTTTTTACATTTCATTAATATTATGTAGTGTTAAAATAACAATTTTAAATTAAAAAAAAATCTGGTGTGCTTACTGAACACGATTTAATTAATAATATCAACAACTCACTTTAATTAATAAATATTTTCTTAATTCATTCAAGAAAAGCTACAATGGTTGACGCTGCAGTATTAGACAAACTTGAAACTGGTTTCAAAAAACTTAAAGATTCTGACTCAAAATCTCTTTTGAAAAAGCATCTTTCTCAAGAAATCTTTGATAACCTAAAGACAAAGAAGACCCCAACTTTCGGCTCCACACTTCTTGATGTCATTCAATCCGGTAAGTTATATTTTGGGATTATTTTACCAACAACTTCTTTGAATTTAACACAATCTTTATGTTTCTACGTGCTATATCGTTAAATTCCAAAAAGACTTTTAAAAAATTGATTGGTTTTCTTATTAATACCATAATATTTAAAAAAAAATTGCTATAAATATTAATGTTATTGCAAAATAGATCCATTTTTATTCTCTTTTAATTAATAAATATGCGCAAAGTATAAAATTATGGTTTATGTGCATATGAATTTTTAACAAGTACCTACAGCTCGTGAAAAACGATTTTTATTGAATAGAGAAAGCAATATTTAATTTTCTTTTAAAAAAATAAATAATTAATAAATAAAACGAAGAATCGATTATTTAGTAGACGTCTTTTTGATTCTCTAATAAAATATTGATACTTGAAAATTCTAATCTAATCTAATCTAATCTAATCTAAATAACCTGGCATGGTTTCTCCTGCGGAGCCCCATGTTTGAGCACTGCTTCCTGTGGGAATATTGTGACCAGGTTCGGCACCAAGAGTCCTTACATGCACCGGTGCTTGCAGGACTCTAGTTTGTTCAGCTGCCAATCAGCATCCCGCTGATCCTCAGGAAGGCTAGAATCCAGGTGTCCCAAATTCCTTGAGTTACTGTTGCCACAGGGCTGTTCCCTTTATAAGATATTTGAGTCCTGTGACTAGCTCCTCAAGGTGGTGATAAGATTCAGGATTCGTGTCGCCGAAGATGAGGAACCGTTTATAGTCCAAGGCCCCACACTCGAATAGAATGTGAGTTGCCGTCTCATCGTCCATTTCACCCAGTGAATTAACGAACTTACTTTTTTCCGTATGGGCCGTCGTTTTTATGCAAAAACGAGTATTTAATACATAATACCTATTCCAGAAAAAGAAAAATATAATATTTTCTCGCAATTTTTCAAAAGTTGTTTTTTTAGTTACCTATGTCACTTTACCAATATATGTGCGAATAACGAATATTTAGTAAAACATTAATATCAATAGTATATACCTAATTATTTTTTTAGGGTTGGAAAATCATGATTCTGGTGTAGGAATCTACGCTCCTGATGCCGAATCCTATACAGTTTTTGCTGACCTCTTCGATCCCATCATCGAAGATTATCACAAGGGATTCAAGAAGACCGACAAACACCCTCCCAAGAATTGGGGTGATGTGAGCGTTTTTGGTGATCTCGACCCCACAGGTGAATTCGTCGTTTCAACTCGTGTTAGATGCGGACGTTCAATGGAAGGTTATCCATTCAACCCTTGCTTGACCGAAGAACAATACAAGGAAATGGAGCAAAAAGTATCCAGCACACTCTCTGGACTTGAAGGTAATTTAAATAACAAGATCTAGATAATAATTACACTATATATTATAGTGTAGAGTAAATATTTTTTTATTATTTGCAAATTACCAAGGCCTAATATAGAATAACATACGTTTGATAACAAAATCTCTTGAGTTAATGCAATTTTCCGTTGTGGGAGAGCCGATAGTGAATATTACTATTTCACTAGACTATTTTTAACTGACAAAACTGCATAGCAACGGCACGTTTCATATTGACAATACGTAATATTTCAGCGACAAAATTATGACAGATCTGTTACTAAGGAGTCTGGTATTACTATAGTTGTCAGTTTCACAAATGTTGATATTATCTTGTTTTTCTCGTGAAATAGTCTTGTCAAATACCATTCGAGAGAAAAAAATTTCCCGGCCAAATTTTCTTCTGGTTTCATTCAAGTTTGTTGCTTTTTGGCAATTTTCGCTCATGTATGAGTTCTGTGAGCTACAAGTTTTTTATTGGAAATTTCCTCCTCTTTCATAATATTTTTTTTTTAATTTCTTAAATAATAATAGTTTATGAAATATTTGCAAAAAACAGAATGCCATTTTTTATTCATCTTTAATTGTTTACAACTTTTGCAATTTTTTATGTGCTAATATATGCTTTTAGCACATTTTTTTAGACGTCATTCCGGATCCAATGAGCTATCTCACATAATTTTAAAAGCAGTATCTCTATTTTGTCCCACTTTCAACTTGTCGAGCAGACTTAACAGTGCAATTTCATCAAGTTTTAACTGTATAAAGGTATAATTAATATCTCAAAATCTTCACATTTGACCGAACTGAACGTGCTTTTTTCGGTCTTTGATCTTTTGGCCACTTCCCTTGAGATGATTGACCTTTGATTTCGTTGTCATAGCCATATACCCATGTTTCGTCACCAGTTATAATCCTTTTAAGGAAATCTGGATTGTCGTAGACGGTATTAAACAGTTCTTGAACGATATTCATGCGACATTGTTTTTGGTTAAAATTGAGCGATTTTGGAACATCCTAATACAATTGCATGACATGGTCCAGTTGATATGCAAACATCTTTAGCAACTTTCATAATAGTAATTCGACAATTTTCTAAAAGCATTACTACGATTTTGAAGAATATATAAATACCTACAAAAAATGCCGCAACAGCATATGTCTAACTGTTATAGTTACGTCACAATAACTAATTTTTAAATTTTTAAAAGTTTTTATCTTGGTATTAATCCTTATCAAAACAATTTATTTCATAATCACGACTGATATCACAAATTTAGCATGTGCAATGGAACGAGGCTACTTATAAAGGAATTAAAGGACAATTAAGTTTTAGCAACCATTATAACTGAACCAACAGCTGGTCAACTAGCTCATACACTGAGGATACCGATGATCCCAACTGATCTACCCAATCCATTTAAACCGCTTTAATTTCCTAACAAAACATCTTTTGCTTTTACTAATAATAAGTCTCAAGGTCAAACCTTCCAAATACTAGGGATCGGTTTCCCTTATGGCCAACCGCCTAAGGCGGGTCGGAGCACCTGAAAATTAATTTATTTTGCTGCCAGAAAATAAAACAACATGTAATATTGTTTACAGGGAAGCGCTGACCCAAAAAATTTAATGGCTTTTGTTAATTTTCTTTAATCCCCGTGCAAAGCCGGGGCGGGCTGCTAGTTAAAAATATGTTTGATAGTGTAAAATATTAAAAAAATAATAAATAGACGCAAAAATCATAAATAATCATAGACTTTTTAATTAAATTATTTTACCTTCCACAGTAAAATTTACCTGAAAGTTTGATTGTTTGGTAGATTTTAGTTAAGCTATATTATTTTGTTTCTTCGTTATAATAAACATACAAATTTATATAATTCTATGTAAATTATTCATACGTAAAAACATTAATAAATTAACATCAATATTTTTTTTGTTTTCTTATACTTTTAATTTAAAAATATACGTAATAAATCTTTAACTTTCTTTTATTTAGACTCATGTTAATGTAATTGCAATTAATTATTTCTTATGGTAAGTAGTATATGATTGAAAACCTAAAAGAGTCATGTATTTGCCAAATTATTTATATATCGAATTAAAATAATAAAAATTTTGAAAAACTTATTAGTTTGGCTACGGCACATTTGATATTAAAAATACAAATAGAATAAAAATCATGAACATGTGGATGATTCGAAAGATTCGAAATTCGAATACATCTTAAAAGAAAAAAACCAGCGTCATAGTATTAAGATAACAATATAGCAATAGCTAATATTGAAGATTGTTTTATAGATACCTATATTAAATAGTAAGAGAAAACTTTAAACTGGCGAAGCAAACGGAGGAATAAAAATAAATAGAAAACTGACAAATAACATCCAATACAGTTGTACTTGTCACTTGTCAGCAGTATAAACCAACTCCAACATCTTACCGATATGGTACAAATAAGCCAGTGAAGAAAAAGAACTTAACTTTAACATAAGTAAATAAAACAAAGACAAAGCAACATTTAACAACATTACCTAGAAATGTATTCACCCATTGCGATGTATCTCTCCCACTTCCACCTTTCACTAAAAGTACGGCTGTTATACCTAACTTAGATTACTTTTCATGCAAATCACTTTTACTAGTGTTTGTTTGAATGGATTTTTCAAAATCTTTAAAAAAGTTCCCATAACTAATCGTTTTCCGGTTATTCAACGTCGTATGTTTGGATTTCTGTATTCGATGAATAAACGTCTACTTTCGAACAGCATAACTTTGATATTAAGTTTACGATAATTATAAAAAAAAGGAATCTCTCTTTTATTACCGACGACCCACACCACCAACGTAGAGGTATTACACCGAATGGGAAAACAAAAAGAAATCTCTTTTACAATTAAGAAACTCGATTATATTATAAGACATAATAAATATCGTATATTACAGCTCATAATAGAGCAATAGAGGGTAAAATAGTGAACAAACGTGGACACTCATGGCTTCAAAACTTATGCCAATGCTGGTTGTTTGGACCAACATTGATTGAAATATTCAGAAACGCCGCAAACAAAATCAAAATTGCATTGATTATAGCAAACGTCCCATCGTCCGTAATGGGCAAGGTACATGAACAAGAAAGAGAACAAATTACGTTAATTTCTTCAACGCCTATAATATTTAAACCCATGAAAGTGGCTGTTGAAATTAAATGTACAGACAATTAATAATCTTTTCCATGGTACTACATAAATAAATTTTATGCTATTCAATTGACGTCTAAAATGTATTCCAATTTAGTTTGTACATGTAAAAGTAATCGTAATTAAAAATCCCAGATAATTAAAATATAATCTAAATAAGCATAAACGTCGATATAGAACTCTTTGAACTGAATTACCAATGTTAATAGAGAGTGCAAAATGTAAATAAACGAAGAAAACAGTTTACCGTGGTATTGAATATATTATATTCAAAGGAATATATAATATATGTAATAAAAGAGATTACATTCTGCACTTAAATACCTTTCAGATCACAATGTGATTTTAATATAATTGTTCAAATGTCAACAAACGAATATAGCTGTAACATATTAAAATGAACACCAAAGACGGTGAAAGTAAAAATGAAGAAGAACAAACGTTCAAAAATTTATGTTTATCAACAAATTATTTATTTTCAATACCAACTGACGTATAAAAATAAATATTACTTATGGCATTATATAATAGACATTTTCTGTAAGTAATGTTAATATAAATGTATATATAAGAATTTAATATATTATATTATCTCTAGAACTTACAAATTATTATAAAACTTCTACAAATTAATTTATTCCTTGTTCGTTTTTAAATACGTAACCTAACTATCATATTTATATTATATTTTCTCTAGAAATCTAGTCTTGTAATGTTGTTTAAATAAAGAATCTAATGCAAAGTACTCAATCAGAACAAAGTGATATCTATATCTATTCAATAACGCCATAAATTTCATCTTATTTCTGCTAGGTACTTAATACAAATACAATTCTTACCTTTATTTTTGATTTTACACTTTAACACCACTTTTTTTAAGTTTTATCACAAATTATCTCCACTGACCGATTTTTTTATACAAAAATGGTTTACTAATCTATATTTACATTTGTTCTAAAAATAAATTGACACATCTGCCCCTCTCCACAACCACCCTTGCAATTGTTTTAAGAAAGAACGCTCTTATTGGCCAAAAGTAATTAACACGAAAATGTTAATTTCATAAGAAATATATTCTCGAAATCCAAAGCCCAAAACTAAATTAATGCATTAATCATTTTGTATTAATATTATTTTTTTAATACAAATTTAAATGAATATTTTGTGTAATATAGATATGTAAAAAAAGATTAATAATTAATTGAAGAAGTGTTTTTAAAGCATTTAAAAATATATTAGAATAAACTAAAGCAAGTAAAAATTTTAATTGTAATATTATTGGTTTTTAGGTGAACTTAAGGGAACTTTCTACCCATTAACTGGCATGAGTAAAGATGTTCAACAAAAACTCATTGATGACCACTTTTTGTTTAAAGAAGGTGACCGTTTCTTACAGGCTGCAAATGCTTGCCGCTTCTGGCCCTCTGGCAGAGGTATCTACCATAATGATGCCAAAACGTTCTTGGTTTGGTGCAACGAAGAGGATCATCTTCGTATTATTTCTATGCAAATGGGTGGTGATTTGGGAGCCGTTTACAGACGTCTTGTTACCGCTGTTAATGACATTGAAAAGAGAATCCCATTCTCTCACAATGACAGACTTGGTTTCCTTACCTTCTGCCCAACTAATTTGGGTACTACTGTTCGTGCTTCTGTTCATATCAAGGTATGTATTAGGCTTAACAGAAGGAATAAATTTTTAACAATAAAATTTGTTATTTTAGGTACCAAAATTGGCTGCTAACAAAGATAAATTAGAAGAAGTTGCTTCTAAATACAATCTTCAAGTCCGTGGTACTCGTGGTGAGCACACTGAAGCTGAAGGTGGTATCTACGATATCTCCAACAAGAGACGTATGGGTCTTACTGAATACGATGCTGTCAAGGAAATGTATGACGGCATACAAGAACTCATTAAGATTGAGAAGGAATTGTAAACTCCTATTGCAACATTCATCACCATACGTGATTAAATTTCTTATAAGCAATGGTATATATTTCTATATACAATTTTTATTAAGTATCTCGTTTGCCAAAGGTATTACCAGAGATTGCTTTAAAAATATGCTCTTATTAAGTTTAAGATGTTGAAACATTAATGTCAAGTCTGAACCAGCTTCATTCTAGTCGACATTATTTTTTAAATACACATTTTATTTACAAATAATGTCAAACATTGGTTTTTAATGTTATTATTTTTAATTTATTTTTATTGTGACTCTGACAAATATAAGTATTATTTTGAAAACTAATTTTGCTTATTATTATATTTACCATCTTTAAACCTACCTACCTATATGAAAAAGTTTCGAAAAAATACAAAATCGTGCATTTACATTTTACAGGACATTGTCTTCAAAATAACAATTCGAATAGATACTAAATGTTTGTATTAACGAGTGTGAATTAACAATTATTTTTCTAAAAAGTTTAAAACGTTAAGAACAGATATAGGAGTTACAGGATTTAATGTTATGTTCTCAATAGTTCTGTGAAATACTCCATGATCTTTTAAGTACTCGGTACTCAAAAGTGAATTAAAAAAACACCTAAATTGAGTCTAAATGTTTATAGCTGCTATGAAAACTCTACTATCTACCACATTTGAGTCCAAAACAGCCTAAAACTATAAACAGATTAGTAAGCGACTTGCCATACACAAAAAAATAAATTTTGCTCTTGGTCCCAGGATATAAAGTGATTGTCAGAAACAAAATTGCTGATAATCTTGTAAAAGACATGTATAGGACATGAATTTTTGTGTGGCAGGAACTCAATAGAAAAATATACCAAGTCAAAGACAAATAACAAAGTTATTACAGCCGTTACTGTATATTATTCTTACAGCGCCAGAAACCTCAACTTTTATAGGACATTGTATAATGAAGTAAATGGACAAATTGGACAGTGAAATATACAGATTTTCTGAATATGAACTTGAATATATTATCTGTAACTGGATAGTAATTGTAATTACTAATAGACCTTCAGCAACCTGAACTTAAATTAACATCTGTGTAAAATTTCATTTTAAAGTAAGTATATTAGAATCATGGATGTATAATCTATATATATAAAAGAAAGTCGTGTTAGTTACACCACTTATAACTCAAGAACGGCACAACAGATTTGGCTGAAAATTGGTAGGGAGGTAGCTTAGAGCCAGGAGATGGACATCGGATACTGCTCATTGTTGCCACTCGCCACCAGGTGGCGCTGCAGAGTAGCAACTTCTGTCCTGTTCAACCGATTGTCATGAAAATCAGTAGGATGCTGTATTTTTAATGGTTAATATGAATGTGATATTCGTATTAATGGAAGTTACCACCAGATGGCGCTTCCATTAAACGAGCAACCACTACTCATTTGATTACTTTATATCACGCCACCGTAAGGTGGCGCAGTTAATATCACATATATTTAAACGAGCAATCCTTACCTACCTATATATATAAAAAAGGATGTTTGTATGTATGAAATCGATAGACTCAGAAACTATTTGACCGATCAATATTAAAATTGGTATGTACATATATTTTGCTATGCCCATTGATGTAACTTGCTACCAGGCGGCGCTGTAAAGTATCGACTTCCGCCCCGTTCAACCGATTGTCATGAAAATCAGTATGATGATGTATTTTTAATGGGAAAGATGAATATGATATTCGTATTAATGGAAGTTACTAGCAGATGGCGCTTCCATTAAAAGAGCAACTTCTACTTATTTGATTACTTTATATCACGCCACCGTAAGGTGGCGCAGTTAATATCACATACATTTAAACGAGCAATCCTTACTTAAGTATGGTGACGCCACCGGAAGTGTTCATTCTCACTCTTGAGATAGAATATTCATTCTGAAACACTTGCTTCTTATGTGTTTTGCATGTATTTCCATTCCATAACTAGTGACGGAATAACATTCTGTAATTGCTCAACAAAAAACATAGATTGCCCTGCGAATTTTAAAACTGTCACTCAGTTTGTCAGTACGACGTTCTAATTGTTTTGCTACATATTTCAATTTAAATAAACAGAATTATTACATGGTCGTAGAGAAAATACAGTCTGTTACACGATTAAAATGAAAATTCGATAACTGGTGGTTCCTCTCGCTCGCTACGCTCGCGTTCGGAATTCTCCACTCGTATCGAATTTTCATTCTAACCTTGTTACAGAATATACTAAACGTAAACGTATTACCCAAATATATGCTTTATATCCGTGTTACCAAATAGTAATGCAAAATATGGCAACTTTTTACAAATAATTTTGTTATTATTAGCCATCCAATGGTGTTTTTATTTAAAATGTTTTATGATCAGAGGTAATGCATGTATACGTATCGCAATTTTTTTTATTTTAATATTTAATTAACAACTTTAATTTATAGAATTCAAAGAATTGCTAGCAAATAATTTTTCAACGAAAACAAAAAAATAAATTAATCAATATTAGAAAATAATTTAATAAACTTCATATTACACGGAATTCAGTTCATTCAAAAACATGAAAGAAAGTAAACAATTTGTAATCAACACATAGAAAAAAAAAAAAGATTTTTACAATGATCGTGATTGTGATTGATGAAAAGAATGATATTAATGCTAACAATAAAAGCACTTTTAATTTCAGTGTCCTTTCTTTGAAGGTTTAGCTAGTTTTTCATATTTGCTTTTGCTACTGTACCACAAAGCAAGTGGAATAACTAAAGAAGGAGAAGTCATCAATGCGAATGCTAACCAGTCCCAATAGTGAGATGAGAATTTTTTGTCGTAATCTCTGAATGCAATAATTCCACCCTCTCCTGGTTCACTACTCAATGAGACTTGTAACTAAAATAAACACACAATATTTTATCATTTAAATGACTCAATGAATACAAATTATATTTTAAATACAGTTATTATTGCAACAAACTACAACTCTAACAAGCAATTTAATAATGGTAAATAAAAATGTAATAAATTTTCAATAATTTTATCATTCTTAAATAAGCTAATCTTCTGTCTTTTACCAGAAAAAACTTTAAATTATTTTATTTTTTTTATAATAACCATAATATAGAAACTAAAGTATTTAATCTATGGTTTATAATACATAATTAGAGGCTAATGTAGAATACAATTACAAATAATTATTAAATTAAATCAACAATACATAATAGAATTGATAAAATTAATGGAAAATAGAATTTAAAAAAATAAAGAATAATGGAATAGAAAACAATGATTAAAAAATTTAAAATATTGAAAAAATAAAACAAGAAACGAACATATAAAATTGTATATAAATGAAATATGAATAAAAGTAAAATCAGATTGAATAAAACAATAAATAGATATATTGCCCATCATTATACGTTCCAAATACATTTTACGTATATGAATACATCTAATAATTGTAAATAAATTATACACTTAACAATTTTATAATTAAAGCAAACCTTAGTAAACTTAAATTTTATTAAGAATTGGCTAACTTTTTTTAAACAATAATCTGTTGATTAGACAACTTTTTTTCGCAATGGGAAGGATTAACTTTGGTAGGTAATCCATCTAACAGTAAATAAGAAAAAAAGATAATTATTTTCTAGTCCAAACTTTTCAATATTTTCCAAATAATCATACTTTGCGAGTATCTCTTTGAAAAATATATTTAAACTAACCGATTTTTAATAACGTAAATCTTTAATTCACAAATCAAAAATAAATTTTGCAATTGGATGATAGAAAAACAGTTTCATTTAAAAGTTAAAAATTAATAATATGTTTTGCCCACACAAAATTCTTTTACTTCACACTCTTTATTCCATTATGTAACAAACTACATACTTAAATTTCTTGTATACAATACTTACTTTTCCTGTACTTTCATCAGCTGCTCTATAGGTAGCTTCGGCACTGGTAAAATTGAAATAACCAAACCTTAAAGGCCTGACAACTACGACATGTGTTACATTAGATTGTGGAGGTATTCTCTCAAATTTGGATTTAAGGTGTCCACCAACAACTTCAAACGCATCAGGATGAAATCCGTTATCCACAAGTTGAACGTCAACAGCTGCTGAGGTTCCAATATTAAATATAGTATATTTAACTTCAATATCTTTACTTTCTACTAAATATCTATTTAAAATTTGCTTAGAGACTAAAAGTCTTGGACCTGTGTCTTCCTCTGTTTCACAATATACAGCCGATAATAGCCCAATAAATATGATGAATGATTTTACGGACATTTCTACGAAAAAAATGATAAACTAAATTCAAATACACAAGACATACAAATGAACAAGTACTTAATAAGCTATTTTTAATACATACTTGCTATTATAATTTATCACAACCACTAAATATCTTTAAATTTCTGATACACAAACTTAATTGTGTTAACAAACTAACCTATCCAAAATGAGAAAGGCAACTTATTATTTTTTGTGTCACCAGTCACGCCACGAAATCGCCACGTTATTGACATGTCAAAATTGTTGGCTAAACTAGTTCCAATTTTCTCCACAAAACACTAAAACAGAAGGTCGTTGCTGTAAAATCTGTTAATAAAATTTTAAAATAAAATCGTTTACACTGTTATTTTATTAATCTAGAATATGAATTATATACCTATTTTATAATACTTTATATAATTTTTAACAATTCTAATTAGTCTAATTTTGTCATATTAATCTTCTTTATAACATAAGAACAAAAAAGAAATTTAATTTGTAGCATTTTTAACATTTTAAAAATTCGCCTGTTTTTGCGACTTGCACAGAGATGAGATAAAAAAGTCGTTAAAATATTACAAAAACATTAATAAATTCGTCTGATAAAATAAAAATAAGCATCAATTTTCTTGAAACTTGTGATCAGGAAATAACAGACGACCTGTTTCAGTCTAAATGTGGCGTACCGGGAAAGGTTGACAGAAACTGTAGAAAGCTTGAATTTCCAGATTTCAAGCAGACATGCATAGGTACTATTAAGGAAACTAGGAAGCGGAAAGACAAAATACAACTGGGAGCTCTTCTGGCGAAAAAAATTTAAATGCTCTTAAATATGTCAAACTGGGAAAAGCTCCAAAATTTACAATATCCTCCCTGAATTCTGAATAAACTGTTGCAAATACGCTAAAGTTCAAATGGCACGCTTCTTCACAGTGGCAATATAATCTGTGGTGGCAATATTTCTAAGGAGTTGAAACGATCGAAGATAATCATAAAATTAAAACCAGGCAAACCAGCTGACAGCCCCAAAACTGTAACGTTCAAAAGCTACTAGAACGGATTATCTATAACAGAATTAGCATGAAAATACTTAAAGCGTTCCCGGTTGAAGAAGTAAGCTTTAGACTTGGACAAAGCTGCACAGATCAAGTCTTATCACTTTTACTATCCTCATAGAGGCAGAATTTTAAAGAAAAATTAAGACCTCAGCAGAATTTATCGACCTATCGGCGGCATGATATACAAACTCCCAGCAAACTAACAGTTCGCCTAGTAGAGATCATGCTAAACGACCAGGTGTTTCAAGTAGCTATGGGATTTGACATCAGCTTTCCTAGAAAATTAAAGAACGGTTTACCACAGGGATCAGTAATTACCCCAGTCTTTTTTAGCCTTTATATCGCAGACATGCCAGAAACAAGTAGTGACTAAATACTCACAACAAGGTGCAGCTCTATCGAAAAATCTGAAGACAGATCTGAAAGTAGTAGAAAAGTATTTTCGCATATGGATGCTTCAACCTAACGCATGCAAAAAATAAAGATAATTACTTTCACTTAACTAATAAAGTAATAAAATAAACTAACTTGACACTAAGTCAAAATAAATACCCAAGTATCTGGGCATAACCCTTTCAGAGAACACCTAACAAAAAGTGCTTAAAAAATTGAAAATAAAAAACAAAATAATCCAAAAAGTGTGTGGTACAACTTGAGGAGCATCTGCCTTCACTTTACGGGTGGCTGTAAATGGATTTAACCTTACAAACGCATGAAACTAAGAATAGGCAGTACAACAAAATACTAACATGGCGTGAATCAACCACAAACCACCGGGTTTCGATCTACCACGTTTAAAAGAATTAAAACCTAATACGGCAGATGTGTTTACTCCCTACACAAGTGAAGAAAGCAGCCATCTTCTCTCTGTGAGTGCAGAAAAATCTAAAATCACGGAAGAATCCGTATCCTATGATCATATAATAGGAGATCTGAAGACTTTCTGATAGCGACCCCAGAGTTGATTGATTATATAAATAAACTGCATTGTGACCTTTTATAATTTTGTTTTTCTTCTCTTAATGTGTTAAAAAGCTTTACAATAGTTAAGTTTATTTTAAAAAAGATTTTTATCTTGTTACGTCAAAGAAGTATAACTTATTATGTGCGTACACGCATTTTTTTTAAATAAAAAGAAAATCTTCATGAGTAATTAGATTTGCTGTAAAACATGCAAAGTAATATACTCTGTTTACTTTCATTTCATGTAAGGTTTAAAAGAAAGCATCATTTAAAACGAAAATATATAATAAATTAGAAAAATCACATTTTATATCCCACATAATTGGAAACATTACATTTTTGTTTGACTGAATCGTATATTTTATACAATTAGCATTATTCGGGGCTTTAGGTAAAATACATTAGTATACTGAAAAAAATTAAATGCTTTTTTATGTTTCAAATTGCTAGTTTACTATATAAATAACAGTCATTTCAGTTTCTGTGACTAAATATTCTGATACAATATATCAACAAATAGAAACGTATTTCAAAAAGTGAGATGTGTCAAAAGGGACACCCGGATGGAACGAAGTTCCTTTCGATTAATTAGTGAAGGAATTGTAATTTGTAAACACAACAGAGAGTTTGTACATACATAAGCATTTATTATCGTCTGTATAAAAGCTCTACTTACCTAACTCTATCAGCAATATCCGGAACTTGTGCAGAAACACTGTCAGGATACATTATTGTTTTTATTTTCTATTATTTTAATATTTTTATCTACAAAAAACCT
>CAXIIO010000989.1:65692-106739 GCA_964028335.1 Altica lythri
AAAGGGAACTTCGTTCCAAGTATAAAAAATTAATCACATAAATTTTTTAAATTTAAACAATGTAAAATCGTGAGTGCATTAAAGCACATGCTGCGAGAGTCTGTTAGGGTCGAGAAAAGGATCTCTTTTATTGACCGCCCGCTGAACCCAGGTGAGGGACTTGAAACACTCTTTAATATTGATAATTTAGATAATCCACAATTATGTCAATTTTATAATTTATATAATTATACGAAAATCGCTCCAAAAACTTGTTGCCCAGTTATTAGAGTTTTCGGCCTCACAGGGTCGGAAAAACTTTGAAAATTCGATGACTTTTTATCATTTTAGTGACATCTATCTATGAGAGAGAGAGAGAGAGTTATTTATTTTTTGGTCTGTAAGAGAGAGGAAACATGCGTGTGTCGTGTCATAGTGTCGTGACAACTTTTGGTATGAATTTTTTTTGGCTAGCTCCTAGCGTCAGTCGTAACTGTTCATAACGCGCGAAAGGGAACTTCGTTCCAAAAAAGGATAATACATTAAAAAAAGTCGGTGCCAATTAAAAATTATTAGACATTAAGATAAATATAGATTTTGAATGTGAATTATTCAAATATTTCAGAACGATGGAAATGTCTATTAGTTTTAAAAATATTTTTAAGTGATTAAAATGTCAAATCATCTAAATTTTGTAGCTAACAATCGTCTTAAGTGAGTAATTTTTAATTGGTATCGACTTTAAGGAAACGAAATCTAGTGTCTAATTGTCTATAAATACTATTAAGAAATAAATATTTTATTTTTTGCTTTTTATTGTATTATTCTTATTGAACTTAGGTAATCAAAACACACAAACATATGGGTTAAACTGAAAACGTTCTTGTTTTAAGTTACACAGTCAAAATGTCGGTTAAAAAACAGGCATCAGCTGATATTTTGATTCCTTTTACGACATGTATTTTATTTTGTTTGTTTTGCATGGAACCGTATCGATACAGCTTCGAATAAATATTCAACACTGATATAATAGTAGAATATATTTTCTCTGAAATTAAACAAAATGTTCATTTTAAAAGAAGTCTGGGGACAATTTACTGACACTGGTAGAATTAAAATTACAGATAATACTTTATAATTTATAACAGCTATATTTATATCAATCTACAATTTCATAAACAAAATAACTCTTGACAGACAAAAATACAAACATTCATTTTTAAATATTTACATTCATTTTTTTAGTTTTAATAAACTTCGTATAACTAATAAGTTTTTATATATTATTATGGTTTGTAATAATTCAAGTTTATTTTTACTCCAAAATTTACTTTTTTTCATAAAAAATTAATTATTATTCAATACTTTAACTGTCGAGGTCGCATGTAGAAGTACATTTTCAAAATATGTTTTTGCCAAATTTTAAGAAGAGCCAATTTAGATTAATAATTAAATTAAGTGACCGTCGAACAATATAATTTTTATAATTCACGTTTACAAAGTTTCTATTTCGACACTAAAAACAGTATCGAAATAGATTCATTGTAACACTGTTTTTAGTAACTTTTTGTTTTACACAATTGGTTGCACTGCACTGATTTTCAACGAAAGAGTTCAGGTAGTAAATCAAAAAGTATGTTGTAGTAAATTATTAACTACATTATCAGCGTTATTGCTAAATAATTCGGAATATTTTATACAAATTTGACAAACATTCAAATTTAAAATCATTAAAACTGACAAGTGTCAAAACTGTCAAGATTGCCAACATAAATAAATATTTCGAAAAACTATCATTTTATTTATTTTTTTATACTTTTAAAAGTTCATTATAAAAAATAGTATGTAACACTCGAATTACAATGACGGTTTGTAGTACTCGTTCTTTGCGAAACTCACCGCTTCGCGGTTCGTTTCACAAACTGAACTCGTACTACGAAACCTCTGTCATTGTAACACTTGTATTACAATATACTATTATTTTGTTTTTTTAGAGCAAAATAGAACAGACCTAATATAATAGAGTAGTTAATAATTTTTTGTACAACTGTCATTAAAAGTGACACTTTTAATGATAGCAAACAATGTTAAAATTGATTGTTTACATGGAAGCGTGTTAAAAATACTTTTAACACGCTTCTGTTTAATTTTAACACGGTTTAGTTTACTTTTAACACGGTTTAGTTTATTGTCATTGCAAATTCGCCCATTTCATTATCAAAATAGGGCAGTTGTACAAAAAACATTGTATGGTATTTGTACTAAAAGTGATTTTATTTTGTTCGTGAAATTGTTCAATTCGCTCCGCTCATTTCACAAACTTTTTCACTCACAAAAAAAAAACGTCACTTTTAACACTCATATCTATACTAATATTATAAAGAGGAAGGTTTGATTTTTTGTTTGTTTGTATGTTTGTTTGTTTGTTTGAAATGAATAGGCTCCGAAACTACTGGACCGATTTCAAAAATTCTTTTACCGTTGCCAAACTACACTATTCCCGAGTGACATAGGCTATGTTTTATTTTCAAAAAAATAGGGATCCTTACTAAAATGCCATTAATGTAACCAAAAATGACCTTAAAACCCTTACATCGCGTGCGCTGAGAATACTAGCCTCAAGGTCAAACCTTCCAATTAGTAGGGATCGGTTTTTCTCATGGCCAACCGCCTAAGGCGGGTCGAGCACCTGAAAATCAATTTATTTTGTTGCCAGAAAATAAAACAACATGTAATATTGTTTACAGGGAAGCGTTGACCCAATATATTTAGTGGCTTTTGTTATTTTTCTTTAATCCCCGTGCAAAGCCGGGGCGGGCTGCTAGTCATAAATAACTATATTGAGAACATAAAAGATTTGTTTTTTTTACACTTTACAATGGCGAAATGGTCAACTTTATTTTTGTTTAAAAATGTGAATGTAATGGAGAAATGGAATTAAAAGTATAAAATTGCAATTCAATGAAAATTGAAGCTGAATATCAACTTATAAACATGATTATTAATTTTATGTATTAAAAACTGTAAAGACGATAAAATTAACACAATAAATATTAATAAAAGTTGAGTTTATTTATTATTAAAAGCTTTGAGAACCTGATCTGACACCTGTTTTTCTAAATCAGCCTTAGGTATTCCAGAATTTAAAGTATATTCTGAAACAGTTATATAAATAGCAACACAAGATCCAATCAACGCTGCTATATACGAATTTTTATTAAATATTATGCATGTTGCTATACATAATCCTAAATAAGTTAAATATCGAGAAAACCATGCAAAGTTCTTGCGATTTTCTTCGGAAGAATCTGAAAATAAAAAATATATTTACATTAATAAATATTTTATATTAAATTTTATTCAAAAGATTAAACAAATATTACCCACATAGCAAAAAAAAATAACATTAACATTCAGGAGAATTTATTTTTGTCGGCTTCTGAGTCTGTTTATATATACCATTTAATTTCTATTCCTTTTCTTTCTATACTTTTATTTTATCAACATTTTTACAAATTAAAACATTTAATATTAATAACCAATGTTTCCATCTATTTTCTCTCAAAATCAAATTCAAAACTAAACTATACCTGTATTTGCAGTTCGTTGGCAGCGACGTCATTTGACGTATATGCAAGTAGACCAATACGCCGTAAGTCTTTCTAAGTTAAACGTGGAAACTACGCTTCATTCCTACCGCGTATTGGTCTACTTGCACATACGTCAAATGACGTCGCTGCCAACGAACTGCAAATCCAGGTAACTTATTTATATAAAAAAACAAAATAAAATCTTTAAACAACATCCTTTCTGAAATAATATTTTTAAACCACATATATAAATACAGTTACCTATTCTCAAAAACATACTTTCAAAAAGTTGTTGGAGATAGTTTTACTCGAATTAAGTTATAAAAGTTCCGACGATAATATCGATACGTGTCTTATTAGTAAAATTATGATAATGTACATCAAACTTTTTGCAGCAACTAAATGTAAACTTAACAAAACAAATTGCCAATATAAGCACTTACTAATACATAAATTATCTTCTTTATGATAGCCATTTGCACAATTAATACACATATCAGGTCCATCTCCAGTACAACCAGCACATGATCTATCACAATCTAGACAATTATATCCTCCATCGGTATTAACACAAAACTGCAAAGGAGTACAAGGGCTTTTTGCTGCTGCACATTCATTTAAATCTATACAACCTTTCTCTTTATCATCTAACCAACCAGATTTACATTTATTACAACCTAAAATAGAAAAACTGAAATTGTGGATATTCCTAAAGGTAATATAAAATTTAATCAAATTATGAAAACCACACACATAACTTTTTGTTTTGGTTGTTTCTACTACTGCCAAATATTTTTTAATATTTGACACGAATACTATATACAGTTTTTGTAAAAAAAATCTAAAAGCAAATCGTGTTGTTTTATAATTGTTCCATCTATGAATGTCAAAAAATATATATATAATACCTGAAGGTCCAGCTTTGGTACAACCTTCAGCGCAGGCATCATGACAAGGCGAGCATAATAATTTTTTATCATCTTTATATGCTGAATAGTAATTTATTTCACAAGTATCACAATAATCTCCAGCAAATCCTTTATCACAATGACATTTTCCATCTCCTTTTCTTGTACCCGAACCTTTACATTTTCCATTGTTATTACAAATTGAATTTGGAAAGCCTGGACACGGTATACAATCTTTACCAAAATGAAACTCTGGACAACAAATTTTATATGTATCTATACATAGGTATTTGTATAAATCTGCATCTAGATTTTGTTTTTTAAACCACCATTCTTCTATAGTTTCTTCATATTGTTCCAAGAGATTATAACATTGTTCCTTTCCATTTTTTACCTCAGAACAGAGATTTTCATGTATTTCGACAAAACGAACTTCACTAGTTGCATATGCACCTAATTTTTCTTCTTCCCAAGCTGTATCTCCTCCTTCAAATTTGAATTTTGACGTTCGTTCTAATCCCTAAAAAAAACAAATCATAAATAATCTCGGAGAAAACAAGGGAAAACTAAATAGAAATAGAAGCGTATTGTAATATTCCATCAAATTCAGAGAAGGTAGGAAACTGACATTAGACGATACAAAATAGGAGTTAATACGATTTTAGGTTTTCTACCAAGATTTAAATTAGGTAAGTTTTTCCACAAACACTTCGCATTACCCCGATTCCTATCTGCCAAATATTCGAAGTAGGCCCTTTTCTCACGACGAATTGTGAAGGTAACAATATTACACAGCTCTCTGTAGTGGTTTAAAGCGGCAATTCTTACAGGCTCAGGTGAATCATTTATGCGCAAAAGATATTTCAGATATTTATTTTAAAAATTTTATTTCCAATAGAAAAATGGATAGAAAAAAAATCAAATAGAATACAGATCTGAAAGCCAGAGTAGAATAGAATATCATAACAAAATATATATAATAATCAAAACCACATTCTATCTTTAGGTATAATGGTAAATTTCAATAGAATTGTTGAAAATTATGAAAAAACAAAAAATTGATATGTAATGAAACTTAACCAGTATAATTAAATAATCTCTATTACTTCTTTGTGGCATAATAACATCTATTTACTTCTTTATTTGGGGATCTTTTTGCCACTAAAACAAACTGATAAAAAAATATAAATCAATATTTTGAAAATGACCCTTGCTTATTAACCTTGATGAATATGTCAAATTTGTCAAGGGTCGTTTTTTAAAACTGAAAATGCCTATCAAAAATGAAATTATTTTTTTTTGGAACGAAGTTCCCTTTCGCGCGTTACGAACAGTTACGCTGACGCTAGGAGCTAGCCTAAAAAAATTCATACCAAAATTTGTCACGACACTATGCACCGACACAATGCACCGACAACGCATGTTTCTCTCTCTCACAGACCAAAAAATAAATAACTCTCTCTTCCTCTCTCTCATAGATAGATATATTACAATGCATAGAAAAGTGTGACGTCAGCTATGGGAGGAGCTTACAAATCTTTCTAAACAAAACACAAAACTACAAAACATATTTGCATTGAAAATGCCATAAAAGATTTTTCTATTACTTGTAGTGGTTTCTAATCAAAAATCTTAACGTTTTCCGGACACTTTTCATACGACCTATTGTATCCAATTTGTGATAGTGAATAAACATTGAAAGTTAGTGTAAGTGTTTAAATTTTATATGCATTTTAGTAGAATTGAGGTTATGTTTTGTTTCAAAGTTTATAAATTTTATTATGGTAATCTTGTAATTAATTATGTATTCTTTAACTATTAAATAGTATTTTGTTGCAGTAAAAATGGTGATGTATTTCGTCCCCAATTGCAAACATTATAGCGAGCAGAAAAACTGCAATTTTTTTACTTTTTTTTCTATTTTGCTTTGAACAGTGTAGTAGTGTCGCGACTTTGTTAATACAGGTTTTTTGTAGATAATAAATGTTAAAATAATAGAAAATAAAAACAATAATGTATCCTGACAATGTTTCTGCACAAGTTCCGGATATTGTTGATAGAGTTAGGTAAGTAAAGATTTTATACAGACGATAATAAATGCTTATGTATATACAAACTCTCTGTTGTGTTTACAAATTACAATTCCTTCACTAATTAATCGAAAGGAACTTCGTTCCATCCGGGTGTCCTTTGACACCTCTCACTTTTTTTATATCTTTTATAGTTTTTAATATACGAGGGAATTATAAAATCTTTTTTGAAGTTGTAATTTACTCTAATGACTGGGCAACAAGTTTTTGGAGCGATTTACGTATAAATATAAAAATTATAAAATTGAGATAATTGTGGATTATATCTAAATTATCAATATTAAAGAGTGTTTCAAGTCACCGTCCAGCGGTCTCTCTCTCTCTCTCTCACTCATAGATGACTCATAGATGGCTCATAGATGACTCATAGATGACATGACTCATAGATGGCTCATAGATGACTCATAGATGACATGACTCATAGATGACTCATAGGTGACTCATAGATGACTCATAGATGACATGACTCATAGATGACTAATAGATGACTCATAGGTTACTCATAGATGACTCAGAGATGACTGTCAAATATTTTAATTTTAAAATTTTGTATTAAATTGTTAATTCCTGTTTTAAATTAAATTGAAATAAAAAGTAATTCTAGGTAGAATATACAATACCTCTGGTATTGTATAAATGGACACTTTTGTTAAAAGAAACGAACTGTTGAAAATAATGGATTTACTTTTTTTTTTCTATTTTGCTTTGAACAGTGGAGTAGTGTCGCGACTTTGTTAAGTTTATACAGGTTTTTTGTAGATAATAAATATTAAAATAATAGAAAATAAAAACAATAATGTATCCTGACAGTGTTTCTGCACAAGTTCCGGATATTGCTGATAGAGTTAGGTAAGTAGAGATTTTATACAGACGATGATAAATGCTTATGTATGTACAAACTCTCTGTTGTGTTTACAAATTACAATTCCTTCACTAATTAATCGAAAGGAACTTCGTTCCATCCGGGTGTCCCTTGACACATCTCACTTTTTTTTTAAATGTTTCTTAACTTTCGACAACCACATCGGTTGTCGTTTTCAAAGATAAAAGTTTTACTATATAACGACATAAGAGTTCTGAAGAAAGTATCAACAAAAGTGAAAACTTTTATGTTCGCCTTTACAAAAAATATTTGTAATTTATACACATAGATATATGTTGTGAATTTATTAATTGCACCCTGTATTCTGTATCCATGTGTAAAGTTTTTTTATACCGTAACAAATGCAAGTTGTCTCTTAGGCAATAAACAATGCATCGTTTTTTTTAATACACACAGACAGCAAAAATTTCTGATAGACTTCTCATTGTATCAAATTACATAAATGTAAATGAATTATTTAAGACGATTGGTTATTGTGAAAGAGTTGTAATTAGTGGAACCGTAACCACTATAAAAAGTCCTTCAGGTGAAAAAAAAAAGATTAAGTAGTTAGGTCGCTGTTTTATTACCAGTACCTAATCGAAGGGTTCGACTTTGTGGGGGAAACAAATCCTAACTACCATCATACATAACATAAAAACCCTTACAATATATAATGTTAATAATACTCACATGTTTGAAAGAATCAACAAACGTTTTACATGCTTTACAAGGTGGCAATTGAGTACTATTTTTTGATAGTTCCAAATTTCCCAATCCAAAAATTTGTTCCGGTATTAACAAGAAAACTCTTAAAGCAAGACTTAACCAAACTTGCATTGCTAAAAATAATAATATCAATGTTTGAAAAATTCTGAATTACATATGTATATATGTAAATTGTTTACCTGAAAATCTCCACGTGTCTGTTTCCTAGCTACTCATACATGATATTATAACTTGAATGATAAACATATGTATTTGTAAAAGTAAAATTGTGTTTAATAATTTGTGAATAGGACATTAGAACGTCAATATATTAATCATGGAGACCATGATACAATCCATGATGGAGACTAGACAACTTAGACAAGGAGTACGCACTCGCGGGGGAATTGCCAAAATCTGTCCACGGTATCATACATATTAGGTTTACTTTTTTCACCACTTGCGGCGCTAGTTTTCCTTTTGTACCGGTATGAATTGACAATTAAATAATCGTGAATTATTAAATTGGTTTTTATTATTTATATGTGAAAGATCGAACTATTTTTTTCATTGTGTAAATAAATTAATAATGAAATAATTAAAAATTATTTATTTTATTTCAAACTACGTCCTCATTGGTCGCCATTTTGGTACAAATGGAACACCAGCGCCCTCTTATTTTGCTAGCCCTATTTGCATACATGCAGTTCGTACTCCTTGTCTAGTCTCCATGATATTAATCATAAAACAGCAAGTTAAAGTTGACTTCTTCTTTTTTTTTGACCTTTGTTAGCTAAAAATTAGCCAGCGCATTTAATGTTATGTCGTTTAGGCAAGGAACTATAGATTTGTTTATAGTGCCTTAGTTTAGGGCCATCTCAGATCAGTTAAGATTAAACCTATACCCTAAAGTTAGAGTTTAACTTTTAAATCTATATCATTTTTTCATTTATACAGCCACCAGTAAAAATATCTATAAACAAGAATGTGTTTAAAAGATAATATGAGGGCTATTCCTGTGTGTATATACTGGTAATATTCTAGAAATGTAAAATTATTACAAAGATTATTAAGATGGTGCATTATTGTACATAATAAAACACATTTAGGCATTTGTGAATATATAACTTTATAAACAAAAATTCATATTGTGTATGAATGAAAGGAAATTTTATATAAATATATTTGTTAAGCAAGAACAGCAACACGTTCTTTCTCTTTTTCTTTCGGTTTCTTAACTTTGTTCTTTATTTCTTCTACTTCTTCTTCTTCGTCTTCATTGGCAGCATCTGAAATTTGCACTTTTGGCTCTTCGAAAGGCACAGCAGGCATTTCATCACTAATTATTGCTGCTAATTCTTTCTCTACAGCTGCTTCATCTTCATCAGTCAACTGACCACTAAGCAAATCATTAATTTCATTCTGTTTCTCAATGCCTTCTCTAGTTTCATCCATAATTCGTTCAATATCTTCAATATTAAGAGCATTATTGATTTGAGTAAGAGCTTCATTTCCTAGTTTTAATCCATTTATTACTTGCTGTTCTACTTGGGCAAACTCAATATCGTGAGTTAAATTCTCTAGATTATCCAACTGTCCTTCTAATTTTGTAAGGAGCTGCTCTTGATAACGTTTCTTTTTAAGAAGTAGTTTGGCTCTATCTTTTTGTCCATTATTTAATAATTTTTTAGCTAATTCTCTATCTTTAATTAAAGATAGTTCTATACGTTTGTGATATTGTTTTAATTTATCTCTTTGCTGTTTTAGTTGTAATACTGCTTTATCCTGTTCTGTTACCCGAGTAGGCTTCTTCTTTTTGCCGAATATTATGCCCATTATACGATATCTGTAAAATAAAATTAGGGTTATTACTGATGTTGTGATATTGGTCTAAACAATTATCTTTTAAATTAACTTATTTATGAAAAATACTTAATTTTTCGTAACGGTAGAAAAGAAGATTTGCTTGAAAGAGATAATATACATAAAAATTATATTTATTATTCACCAAATATACTACTCTGCATGTAAAGACGAATTAAACATTTACGTTTTTCAATTTTTTTTACGTCATGAACGAATATTTTTTGTTTTCTTTTTCAATGAGTAGATTTTTGTGAAAACTTCAATATTTTTAGTATTATTTTATTCCATAAGCAAATTTAATATTCTTTAGTCAAATATAGGTATTAATTTTATATTTTCAGTGCCAAAAGAAATACCAATAATAGATATTTTAAATATTATTAATTTTTACTGTTAGAATTAGAATAAAATCCATTTCTAACAAGAACATATCGTAAACAAGAAGGGATTTCTTATATTGAAATTTCAATAATTTTATAATATCCAACTAATTTCAAAAAAAAATATTTAATGAAAATTATTTATTACTGTAAAAACTGATGATGTAAAGATTAATGTCTTATTTATATAAGAATAATGTAATCTAATTTGACACTGTAAAATATAAATATAGATGTAATTACCTTTTAAAGATGTATAAAATCGGCTTTAAGTTTTATTGTCAATGTTTCACGTTATCCAGATTAGTTTTTCAGAATTACTTTTTAAAAAATTATTGAAAACAATGAAAATTTTTGTTATCATAACCTATAAGTGCTGTAACACAACAAAACGTCAGACCGTCAGACATTTCTTCTTTTTCTTTTTAAACTAGAGCATTATGTTTTATACGTATACGGTTATTCTAACTAAACTGTTCCAGTTAACCTAAAGTACTAAATAAATAGTTCAAATGTGATGGTTAAACTTGGCAACGTTGAGCAAAAAGTAGTAGACTTGCCGACCTATCGTGAATAGGGCTTTTTAGGATTATGTTTATGTGAGCGATGAGTGAGACAGTACGACAGTACTCACCCCGATGAGTAGTCGTACACGATACATGTAATTTTATAGATCATGAACGTGTTTAGAGAGGCTCTGTTGGAACAAACCTTTAACCTTTGAATATAAAACATTCAAAGCCTTTAACCTATAAAAAAGAAGAAACTTAGAACTGTCATTTTTTGAAAATGTTTAATTGTGATTAAAATAAGGAGCAATATGGATATGGAATCTGAATTTAATATCATGCTTACAAGCAAATATGATGAGTTAATTGAATTACAGCCATTTTCTTGTGAATATGAAGGTAGAAAGGTAAGAACGATCATTATATTTATTAACCCTTAAGTACTGACACCGACACCACGTTGTATTACGTAAATTGCGGCGGCACCTTTTTTCTGTCGATGATTCCTCTTGTGTTGTTTTTTTCCCTTGATTTTTTTTATAGCAATCTTTTATTCTTTTGTCCTTTAGCATTTCGACAATGTTATTTTTTGTACATATGTTTCTTGGAGAGGTCCTCGTAGATGTAGAATTTGGTTCCCTTTTCTTTTCTTTACTTGCACACAAGAAACATTAAAAAAAGCGGAGCGATAGTAAACGTGTTAAACTCCTGAAAACATTTTCTATTTTTTAGGTATACAAATTTTATATGGTAGAAACGTATGAAGATTTTATTAGTGGCAGTATCCTTTTATTTGGTAAATTTTTTTGTCTCCAAAACAAGAGGTATATAACATGCTGTGTACAATTATATGATGTATTTAGAAAAGTAATAATTGTACCGAAAGTGAGTTCTAATTTTAATTAATTTTAATTTAAACTGCAAATTACAATATTTTTAGTGTACTGAAAAATGTCAACCAAGTATTAAAGATGTATTGAGTGAATTTCAAAATAAGATTATGGATACAACAAATATCAAAAAAGATTATTGTTTTAGAGTAATTAAAAGAAAAACTATTTCTTCCTGTAAAACATTAAAAGAATATATAGAAATCCTATATCCGGTAAATATATTTTGAAATTATGTAATTAATTCATTTATCTTAATTTTTATTTCAAATCTAACATAATATGATGTTTGGAATAGGTATTTTACGCGAATTGGGTGAAAAGTTTCCGGCCTGATGAATAAAACAATTTTTCTTTATTTTATTTTTCAACATAGTCCCCATCAAAATTAAAATTATAGCATAGTTTTAAAAAAAGATACTTTTAAAGAAACCGCTTGCAGAGACTTTTTGAACAATAAGTATAAAGAAGCAAGACTACTGAAATTCCAAAGATAAGTAATGAGAAAATAACTTGGCCCCGACATAACAAGAAAAGCAGAAAGGAGAAAAAAGACTAAAATAAAATAACAACTAAATGAAGATATTAGATATACCAAATCACTCTGCCTAGAATGGATTGTGCATATACTGAGAAGGTCACATATAGAAATGCTTCGAAGAATAACCAACTAGACATCATTATCATCGCCCACGTGTTGGCAATAATTTTAGAGATTTTAAGGCTGAAGATAATTATATATCGTCGACATTTTTAATGGTACTTTTACATACGTGGAAATTCTCGACAAGCTTTCACAAACAACAGCCTGTAAAAGAGGTGTTTGGCTTAGCTTAGCTCGTGTGTAATGGGAAGAGCTTGTTGCCGATCCACGTTTAGTGCTACTCACTAGATTTATCATCTATATTAACACTTGAATTTACGATTTATGTCGCTTTCTTTGCTTTTATTTATAATTAAAATACAAATATGTCAAGCCAAACTCAACTTTACCACCGCCAGTAATCATAGTGATTATGGTAAGAACAAGAATACAAATAAACACCAGTCATTCATTAGATACGAAAACAAGAATAAGAGTATGAAGGTAATGAAAAGAAAAGTTGCAAGTGGAAGAAAGGAAATCTTTAAGCTTAACGAAAAAACAGGAGAAACAAAGAAAAATTGATTCTTATAGTTGAAAAGTTTTACAAAACTCTGTCTACGAAACAACAGACATTAAATCAAACCGAACATCTCCATCGAACAGTCAAAAACCAGAAATCAGTAGATATTCCTAATATTTTCACAGACGGAATTCCAAAGGTTCTAAAGAATACTAACAATAAAGCTCCTAGAGATGATGGAGTAGTAATAGAAGCCATAAAAATATAGAGATCAGCAATAATCGAGAAAGTCCCAAACATTATTTAATCTATGCCTGCATAAAAAGAACATTCCCGATAAATGGAACAACTCAATTACGATTTTTTTGCATAAAAAGGGTAACAGGTGGGACTTTGAAAACTATAGGCCAATTCAATTAGTATACTCAACCCCCTAAGTATACTCGTATAATAGTAAATCGACTAGAAACAAAATTGAACTTGTATTAATCTCGGGAACAAAGTGATCAAAGTTCAGGAGAGGTGTGTCTGCTAGCGTTATTTCTAGATCTAGGTCAAGCCAGCAACTTTTTACCCCACCCATTTATTATAAATTCCAAGTGTAACATTTAAAATGTACTCATTTTTTTAGGCTAAATACAAGAAAATCAACAACAATTTGTTATCTACAGCAAAACTGTCATACTGTGAAAAAGTATACAGTTACAGTTTTCTCGAGACATTTCTTTTAGATAAAAAAATTAGAGGGCCATGTTGGTTAGATCTCACTTCTGTTAATTACCTACACAGAGACCCAATTAAATGTTTTTCACCAGAAAAATATAATCGTAAGGTATTTACATTTAAAGGAAACCAAGATGAAAATAAATCAATCTGTTTCGTGGAACTTAAATGTTCAGTAAACCAAATTAATGTTAGTAAACGATGTGATCTCATGAAAAAAACTTTGAAATATACACCAGACCTTGTGGCGTTAACATTAAATATGGAAACAGTTCTAAATAAAGAAACTGGTGAAAATAAAATCGTACTAATTACATGGGTGGTTAATTATAATTACAATTTTGCAAATGAAGAGCCGAAAGAGTGGGATCACGAGTTTAATTCTGCCGGTATTTAATTTTATTATATTTTTTCCTACATTTATATTACTTTACTTTATCCTTATGGCTTAAATTGCTTACTTACATACAGTTGATTTTTCTACCTCTTCTATGTGTAAGTTACCGCTAAAGTCCGAAATCTGGCTAATGTTAGGTTAAATCGGCTAAAGCTAGTTTTATTCAACAATTTTGAATAAAGTTAAGGAAAATATGAAAATGTCCTGTGTGATATACCTAATAGTACAAAGAGGACTGTACAGAATATAACTTTAGTTGTCTTTTCAAAAAGGTTAAATATATATATGGCTAACTCAGATTAGGTACTATGGAACAAACACGAAAACGAAATAAAACACAATCCCTTATGGTATGTAGATAGAAACATTACAGGAAAGAATTGGGTTTGTAACCCAAAGAAATTGCAATAGATGTGTCCAATCATCACTTATGGGGCAGTAGATTGGGACACGAGTAATAATAGGACAAATCTCTCGAAGATTAAGAGACTGCTCTCCAATGGAAGTACCTAATCCTAAATCTCAGGCCATTCAAGGCTATATTCAAGTAAAAAGTGTAAGGAACAAAACAATATATAGAATGGCCAAAGAAGGACCTCGATCACTTCAATTTGATCAAACTTGGAAAATTCTCCAAGATGACATGCCAAAGAAATTTAACTTTGTGAAAAAATTCACCACAAAAAAAACTGTGACAAAATACCATAAAATGGCATACGGATGGCTCCGAGACAGATAAAGGAACAGCAGCAGGGGTTTCTGGACCTAGAACCAAATATTTAGAAAGCCTAGGTACATATCCAAGTATTTTTTCAACGACACAGAAATAGAAGAAAACGAAACCTCTTACTTAGAACCATTTTGTGGAATCAGAAAATGATTAATATTAATTAACCGAGCACTACCGATAAAGAGGACACATAAAGAAATTAGGATTGGTAGATGAAGCAAGTTGCAAATTCTGTGAGGTAGAGATGAAACATACACATAGAATGCATTGCATTACGTAATTCTAGGGTCATACGAAATAGAAAAGAAAGACCTACTCAATTTGAAGCCAAACGACAAACGATATCCTAAAACTTGTAAGAAAGATAGGACTAGAAGTCTGAGGAAATATCAGAATTATAGCAAGAAAAGCAAACAAACAAGAGTTTTTGTTTATTTTCTATCATTTTATGCTTTTTTACATTATTTGAAATTTTTTTCTGTTTTTTCGATTTTATCTAATTTTCCATTTTCTTTTCCAACTTCTCACCCATTATAAAGTACCTAATAATCTACATTTTAACATTTACTTTTCAGTACTTTCAACTCCTGAATACGTTTTTGATCAGTTATACGTGGATCCAAACATTGTAACAAGGAGGGTTTCCAATGAAACCGACTTACTGAAATTTTTTTGTGATAAGATAGCATTAATCGATCCCGATATAATTATTGGTTATGATTTGGAAAAAAAACAACAAATATTACTTGAAAAATTAACAGAACTATATAGTTTAACATACGAAAAATTGGGAAGAAGAAAATGTAGATATCCAAATGTATTCAATAAAGAATTATTTGTTGGTAGATTGATTTGCGATTTAAAAACTACAGCTCAAAATTTAATTAAATGTCCATCTTATGATCTAAACACATTGACTAAATTATTAATCCCAGATAAAATTGAAATAGATGAACGAGATTCGAAAACAGTTGAAATAATGTATAACACACCTGAGGAATGTGTGAATTTAATAAGGTACACGTTATCGGATACGTATATAATAATGAGATTAGTTTATGCTTTAAAAGCGATACCGATTGCATTTAAATTGACGAATATTGCTGGAAATAAATCAGTCAACCATACATTGACAGGAAAAAAATCGATTTTGAGTGAGTTTCTACTATTGCATGCTTTTAATGAAGAAAATTATTTTGTAGCGCCAAAAGAGTATATAACAGCTTCGAAATATTCTACCACTTATCAAGGAGGTAATGTATATCTTTATATATATAATTCTTTTGTTTGTGTGTATATTCTAAACGGATGGACCGACTTTGATAAAAAAAAAAATTATGTGTTCAAATATATTCGAGGTTGGTTTAGATTTAATACGAGGAAAATCCGTATCAATACATTAGAATATCTTTCAAATCTGTACAAAAATTCATTCAAAAAGTGATTTTAGTAAATTGGCAATTTAAAACTTGACACTTTTCGAAATTTCGTTATTTTTATGAAATTTTTGAAAAATTAATACTATCTCTGAATCAACATGTATAAACTTTTTAACAGCGATCAGTTCTCTATACGGTAAACTGTAAAATTATTAGTGTCCGACCGAAGGTCTATTTTTGGCCGAAGCCGAAGCCGATTAATCAGCAATCGCCACAACCTTCGGCCGAAGGTTTATAATCTCTCAGTAATTACCTAATTTTATAATTTTGTCCAATACAAGCTACAATTAATATTAAAATTATTTCAAAACTTCAATATTAAAGATTTATATTGACTGTCTCCTGTCTTATATAGAAGTTGATTTAGAGATGGTAATAAAAGTTTGTGATTTTGTAATTTATTTGTAAAAAATAATCATTTCTTCATAATCAATGTGATATTTGACAGTGACCGTCCCTCTCTCTCTCTCTCTCTCTCTCTCTCAGTCTTTCGTAACAGTTCGTTCAATCTCGACGGTTATTCGGACCTTCGGCGAAACCTACGGCTTCGGCCTGGTTTTGAGCCGAAGCCGAAGGTGGCCGAAGCCGAATCTTCGCTCGGACACTAAAAATTATACGAATTACATAGACTGTCGGATTTCAATACGAAGCTCAACCACGATTATACCTTTTGCTATTCTGAAAATTTAACGAAACATGAGTCTAAAACAAATTAAAGCTGAATCTGTTTTTTTCCAAAAATAGAATTTTCCTTTGGTGCAAAATTTTCTCCGTTATGCCCTTTTATGAAACGATGTATTTTATATTTTTTTTTTTTTAGGTTTGGTATTGAATCCTCTTATCGGTTTCTACGAGACAATGGTGGTTTTATTAGACTTTAGATCGTTATATCCAAGTATTATTCAAGAATACAATATATGTTTAACAACTATACCAAAACCCGACAACGGGATGGAAAGTTTGGACGATTTGGAAGTTAAGTTACCAGATGCATCTGTTCCGATAGGAGTTTTACCAAGAGTCGTTAAAAAATTATTGGAATTACGTCGCGAAATTAAAAATTTATTGAAAAATGATTTACCTCCTGCAAGTAGAATGCAATACGAAATCGAAGAAAAGGCCCTTAAAATAGTCGCTAATAGTATTTACGGTTGTTTAAGTTATGAATTTTCTCGATTTCCTGCTAGATATTTGGCTGCAATAATTACAAAATTGGGCCGAGAGCTCTTAAAAAATACTAAAGATTTCATCGAAACAAAGGGTTATACCGTTTTATATGGAGATACTGATAGTGTCTTTGTTGATATTGATGTTAAATTATCTTATGCACAAGTAAGTAAACCATTTTTTTAAGGCCTCGTTAAACATTTAAAACTGACAGCGAGATCGCGAAAGGCTAGAAAAGTGTCGTAAATTTTTACAATTGCACTATGTCGAATGTCAAAAAATTAATTGATCTAGTTCCGGGTTCGTACCTGATTGTTATATAAGGTACTTGAAAATCGTGGAGGGAGAAATACTAGTTTCAATGTTACAAGCGTACCATCGTAAATTGATGAACGTCACAGAAATGCTGTCCCCCCACCTTAAAAAAGAAATAAGTGTACAGTTTTAAAAGATAGGTGCAGTATGTGGTTAACTGTTTTATAATCTGCACCAAATGTCTTAGTGAATGGTCCGTAAGGCATCCTCTAATGAAAGACGGATAATTAACTCAAGTTTTTTTTTACTGTTTTAAAATTGTTATTTTTGAGTTATTAAATTACTGTTTATACGTATTAGTTCCATTTTATAAATCTACCCTTTTTGTTTTTTAGGCAGTTTATTTAGCAAACCGTATCGTAAAGGATGTAAATTCAAAATTTAAACACATAGAGCTAGAGTTGGAGAAAGTATTTAAAAAACTGTTACTATTCAATAAAAAAAAATACGCAGGATTAATTATACATAAAGATGAATATGAGAAATATAACATCTCTCGAGAATGTAAAGGTATAGATATTGTTCGGACAGATTGGTCGCAGCTGGCCTCTACATCAGGAAGTTATGTACTCGATCTAATTTTAGAAAACACTACAATGGAGAAAAAAATTACAAATATAAAACTATATTTACAGAAAATTCGTACTAATTTAATCGAAGGTTCATATTTTATTATTTTTAATGTTCAGATGATATGTTGCGACACAAATATGAGTAACAATTTAACATTTCTATATGCCACCGAACTATTACGATTTAATGGTATAATTTCCTAAATTTTGAGTATTTCCGCTTACTGCAGAGAACACATTCTATGTCAGGTAATAAAATCCCGGTCTAATATTTTGTAAAGTTTGTCAAAGACAAATCTGGGTACAATTGTTTCCGTGCCTGCTTGTAAGGCGATTCCCTTCACAGACTGAACCTATGGTTGTCGGTCCCTACAGTGGGTTTGATACCAGCCGTGCGAAAGTGTACCATGGTTATCAATGCTACCTCCTTAACAAATATATCAAAGAGGTGAATCCAAATATTATTTCCATTGCCCTGGTTGGTATGTTACGAGAAGGCATTTGGCTTCATTTTCTGATAGCTGCTATTTATTTCACTTTGGGCCACCACACGACTGCATCGTATGTTAGCATAGATCTTATGATTGCCGTATAGATCCACATGGTGACCTTGGGAATTATCTCCAGGTCTGTTCTAAGGTTCGGTGGCATTGCTCATAAGATTTAATTCGGCTTTCTATGTGTGAGTTCCAATACCTCAGCTTGCTGTCAAGAATAAAACCCTTTTATAGCAAAGCTTAATTTAATGTTAAGAAAATTAGGTGCTTTTAAGCTGTAAGATAGCTTCACTGCTCTGATTTATTCATAACATTCTACACTCTAGTTATTTTGCTGATTACATTAATCAGGAATTTACCACACTCGCTCTCCTCTGAGTGTCTGTTCGCACTTTCTTTCCAAACTTTTGGCTTAACATCCGCTGACCTCCCCCTATTTCTCGCTGTTCCAATTTTCAAGTATGTACATTAAGCATGCCATCGTTCTGATAAAAGCAGATAAATAAATTGTTCTTTATAATTTTTTTCTATTAAATTGCAATTTAGTGGCAAATAAAGTTAAATAATATATTTTTTTTAGTTCACTCTTTTGAGTCGAAACTATCATTAAAACCTTCGCCACTATCCGATATCCGTTTTCATTAATGAATTCGAAACATTTATTTTTGTTATTTTAGGAACGGTTTCAATAGATGATTTGATAATATCAAAAAAATTAAATCAAGAAGCAAAAGCATATAAATCTAGTGTTGGTCTTCCACATGTTCAAGTAGCACTCAGATTAAATGAAAATTTTGATGGTAAACGTTTTTATGTAGGTGACATGGTTCCATACATAATTTGTATTGATGGTACCAACAACGAACCCATGCAACGTTCTTATCATCCGGAGGAATATCACACTTTTTATCCGAACTTAAAAATTGATGTAAACTATTATTTGCATCAACAAGTTGCAACAGTTGTTAGCAGAATTTGTGGACCGATACCAAAATTAGATACATATAGAATTTTTAAATTTTTAGATATTCAAAATCCAGCAATATTTGCTCGAATACCTGTAGAAAGTGATATTAAATCTTTAATTGAAAGCTATCGTTTTAAAGATATTGATAAACCTTATAAATGGACTTGTTTAAAGTGTTTAGAAACGTTTCAAGTTGACGGTCCCTTGGTAAGTTTCATCATTAATATACAACTTAATTTGTTAATATGTATTTTTTTTTTTTTTTTAGTTTAATGGTGTTCCATTTTTTAGTAAATGTATGAACCCAGAGTGTAATTATAAACCATTAAGTGATTTAAGGTTAATAATTTTGGAATTAAGGTGGAAATTTGACGATTATTTTGAAGAATATAAATGTGATAAAACATTATTGTGTGAGACTGATTATTGTAAAACAAGTACAGACTGTGAGATGCTTGCCGATGCATTATGCCACATTTGTAATAAAGGCACATTCAAAAAGAAATACTCTGAACAACATCTATATAACCAACTATTATTTTATCGAAATATTTTTGATCTGGATAATCTTCAAATTGGTAGGTTCATTTTTTTATAAAACCTATTTCTTTCCGCCTTGTTGAATCTAGTGTCACTGAAATTGTAATTAGACGCGTGATTATTAGTAATTCTTCATATTTTTGCTAAAACAAATAAATTGTACCAAGTAAAATTTCACTATCATGTAGTTTCCAAACTGCTTTCACTGTTTTACAAGTTACTTTCAGTTACGATTTTTAATTGATAACAATTTCTATCTATGAACTTAGTTTGTCCACATTGCAAAACATTGAAATACAAAAATGAAGCAAATTGATGATATTGCGAAACGAAATTTTTGTCATTGTACTCATTACGATTGCGGAATGATGATCATCCATTGCCGTGCAGATTCCTGCGTAAGCGTCCATCGTCTCTCTTATCATATACTAGTTGTAACCGCAACGTCGTTCGCGTGGCGTTTTGATTGTTGTATAATGGGGTGGAGGGAGAAATTTTTATACACATGTTAAGTTAAAAAGAAGACAAATACATCTGTGAAAACCGCATTCGAATCAGATCAGTAGTTTTCATGTGATGCGCGCACAAACAGACAGACAAAAGAATCTAAGTACATTTTTCGGTTCTATATCGCTGTAGTAACACCGCCCGCTAATTATTTTTTAAATATCTTTAATGTACAGAATTTTCATTTTTACAGTTTTATTATATGTATATATTATTTTATACGCCCCTGCAACCCCCCTTATGGGTGGAATTTTGTAAAATCTGTTGACAATTGACATCAAAATAATAAAAATAACTATTTTGCAAAGTTTTGAACCTGTAGAACTTATAGATGTCCCTCGCAACCCACATTTTGGGTGGAATTTCGTAAAATACGTTCACAATTGACCTCAAAATTATAAAAATAACTATATTGCAAAGTTTCAAAACTCTAGGACTTTAAGTTATATATATATATTTTTTTTTCACGCCCGCGCAATCACCCTTGTGGGTGAAATTTCGTAAAATTCGTTCTTAGCTGACCTCCCTCCTGTAAGGAATATTCATCATTTTTCAAATTTTTTTTTTTTTTAGATCCTGTGGATGAAAAGGTTAAAGAAGGTTATAATATTCTGAAAGATTTAGTTGATCAACGGATCCGTAGTTTAGCTTGTTCAGTAATAAATTTTTCAAAAATAAAACTAAGTATTTTAACAAAACGTTCTGACTCTGACTCACAAATAAGGAGTCTTCATTTTGATCCAAATTTTAATAAATATTTTTCATAAATCTTTCTTTTTTACATACGTTTTTTATAATTATTCTAGTTTTTTTATTGTGATTTTGTTTTATAGTTATAAAATATTTACCTAATTGTTAATTTTGTGTTGTTCTTCGAATTAAAAATAAAATGCATTACTTTACTATTTGAATTGTTTAATCAAAACATTTAGTTTAAACAAATTTTCAGATTTTGTAAATAATTAATTAATTTAATGCTGGGTGGAAAAACATTGCATGTCAGTTTTATCACAAAGTCAGTTTTTGATGGATAAACGATCTGTATGAACATCGCAACAGAACAATGAACCCAGTTTGTTTAAACGTAATTAAGGCACTATAAACATGGGTATTATCATCAGCCATGTTTTGTCCAATGTCACTAAATTCACGTGTTACACCCATAGAGATATAAGATATAGAGCACGTGAGCCATAGGAACGCACACAAGTGAAAGCCAGCACGGAATAGAAAGAGAGAGACTCGCCTGTTGCGCATGTGATTAGACAAAGATAAACCGACGCACTAGTTGTCCTCTATCTTTCTATTTCGTGCTGGTCGTATCGGCACCGACGCACTAGTTGTCCTCTCTCTTTCTATTTCGTGCTGGTCATATCGGCTGGCTCCCGTGCTCTATACCTTATATCTCTATGGTTACATCATAAACAAATTAAAGAGACGTGCAATCATATTTTGTCGTCGTGAAAATAGGAACTAAACCAGCTGGTAGCGCGAAAAGCGGAAAAGTAGTTATAACCGTATATTGCCTTAGTAAGTACTTGTAGTGTTATTTTAATATAAATTTAAGGTACTTTAAGCATAAAAATGGTGTAGAAGTATAGTGAATAGTTTTAAACATGGTGCGCTGATGATTATGTTTATAGTGCCTTAACCTTTGAATATATATATTTATATTCAAAGGGCTTAACGTAATGTTAAAGAAATGGTCTCAATTTAGAGGACCGAACTATTGCTGGTAGAGTGCGCTCGTGTTCCTAAGATACTCGTTTAAATCCTTATGCGGGAAGTTTTGTTACTATTGACAGATTTTATGAAAAAAAATTTTAAATAAATAAATTAATATTATATATTGAATTTAATTTCGCGAAATTTAAATGTCATAAACATCGGTTCTTATAAGGATCTATAAGTTCTTACGGTTACTCGCGCCGCCAGTGGCAAAAAATAGAACTATGATCTGGGTTGATAATTGAGACCCTGGTATCTAGTCTTCGTGGTCTAGACCCTGTGAGCAAAGATTATTAATCTGTGCTTGTGAGCTTTTGGCAACATCAAAAATGTATATTCATAAATATTTAGGTAACTCGGAGATAATAATATGTAATATTAATATTGTCTCTGGGGTAGGTATGGGGTAACTAAGGCACTATAAATATAGGTATTATCGTCAGCCATGTTTTGTCCAATGTCAACCACAAAACCAGAGATAATAGAATAGATGTGTTGATGCTAATATAAAGATGGCAACAAGTTCCGACTTCAGCGCACCATGTTTAAAACTATTCAGTATACTTCTACACCCTTTTTGAAGTAAAACTTCTTTAGCGACACTAGGAGTAAAAAAGTTATTCTAACGGACGTGACGTCATTCTAATAACAGAAACCGGAAACAAAACCTAATACTGACACGATTTTGCATGGGCGCCGGCAGCAGGGTGCAAGAGGGTACGCTTGCACCCCCCTGCTATGAAAGAAAATACCTGAATTTACCAGAAAATTATATATTTTTTTAATTTTTTTATTAAATTATTGTTTGAATAAAAACTAAAGGCGTCGCGGTTGCTGTCCAAATCATTCTACATTCTATATATATATATATTAGATCATAATAGTGTGTAGATGCAGATGCACCCCCTGAAAATAATCCTAGCGGCGCTCATGCGATTTTGCCTCCTATATGAAATAAAATTAAATCTGTAATTGTATGAATTGACAGCTGATCATCTTGTCAATCGAAATACATTGTATAAATAGTTTTTTGTGTATAAAGTATTTGTATTAAATATGAATAAACAATGTGGATTTATTAATGAAGAAAGTGATGAAAAAATATTGATTGAAAATGAGTGAATAGGTAGGTACTCTATATGCATAAGTTTTATTTTTGGTGTGTAATTACACTATTTATACCTAATTATTTATACCTATTATTTATACCTAGCTATTTTCGTTTTATAGACTTAAAGAGCTAAAAAGAAAAAGAAATTGTGAACGTCAAAGGGGATATTATAAGCGCCAGAAAGATTTGAAGAAAAATGACAAAAATGAAAAAATTACGAGACAGCCACATTCATTATGATTTGATTAAGTAAGTTTATATAAATACATACATATTATGATAGTAAATAATTGTTTATACGGAATCTTTACGTTGAGTAAAGAAGCATGTTGCACGTTTTTGTTCATAAAATAATAATATTCAAAATATTTTAACACTTTCTTATACTTATTTTAGGTTTGGTTAGGTAGCCATAAAGGCCATAAAACCACGAGTCAAGATGGCTGACCTTTGACCACCAATAACAGATCCTTCGTAGACGTGAAGGAAACAAACTTAACTCAGGATTTTAAATTTTATGGAATATGCTATAAAATGCTACAAAATGAAATGGTTATCTAACTATCGAAGGCTCTTGTGTTGTGATGTATTACAATAAGGTAGATACAGCTACAAAATCACACATTCTAAACGTAATGTGTGTATATTTTTAATATTGTTTACCTATTATTGAAGCAAAACTTCTTTAGGCACGACTAGGGGTAGATTCTAACGGAAGATTCTGATGGAAGTAACTGTATAATTTCAGCTATGGGAGGAGTTTAAATTTCCGAAATTTATTTATGAAATTTTCAAACGGTTTCAAATACATTAATGGTATTTATAGACTAAAATCTATGTTTCACATTTTAGTTATCATAAACCTATTATTTCATATATAAAAAAAATAATGATAACTTTCAAATTCCTATTTCTAATGAATAATATAAATATAACATCTCATTTTTTTTGTAAAGTATATAGGCAATAAATATGATTGAATTGTAATTAAATATTTATTTTCCGATACGTACGTCAACAAGTTTTACTTCAATCGCGCGTAAAGGTTACACGCACACTCTTTTTTATGCTTAAAGTACCTTAAATTTATATTAAAACAACACTACTAGTACTTACTAAGGCACTATACGATTATAACTACTTTTCCGCTTTTCGCGCTACCAGCTGGGTTAGTTCCTATTTTCACCACTACAAAATATGATTGCACGTCTCTTTAATTTGTTTATGGTCTAACACGTGAATATAGTGACATTGGACAAAACATGACTGATGACAATACCTATGTTTATAGTGCCTTATTCCAGTCACTAGTCTTCGTGGTTCCAGCGTTCCAGTGTTCAAATTAATTGTTTTTGAAAGATTTTTTTAAATTTATTAAAAAAAAAACAAACTTATTTTTTCGTTTGTGTTTTTACAATTTAGGGATTCAAATATATTTTTTTAAATTATTATATATCATTCGTAAGTGAAATTTAATTATCTTAAAAAAATTTGGCGTAGTTTTCGAGATATCAAGAAAACTGAAAGGAGTGCATTTTCATCTCTATCTCTAACCATTCCTCTCATTTAATAGCACTCAGCTATAATATAATATGTATAATTTTTAATCAAGTTTTTCTCAGTATAAACCAAAAGTTTTATCTTGCTCCGAAGAGAGCGCAAACTTGCGATTACAACATATTTATGATATCATTCTCATATTGTGCTACCAGAAAAATGTCCCTAATTAAACATTCAATATTCCAATAGAATATTTTAACAAACTGAATTTTTATCATTAATTTAATAATAAAATAATTTAAACATCTATTATGCTATCTACTTTGATATTGTTACCGATAACGATAATCTCAAATTAATAAAAATAGCCGATAGGTTATAAATTCATCTATTTAATCATTTTAAAATAATAAATCATTCAAACGTTAATAATTTTTTTATATATTTAAAAAAAAAGTGAGATGTGTCAAGGGACACCCGGATGGAACGAAGTTCCTTTCGATTAATTAGTGAAGGAATTATAATTTGTAAACACAACAGAGAGTTTGTACATACATAAGCATTTATCATCGTCTGTATAAAATCTCTACTTACCTAACTCTATCAGCAATATCCGGAACTTGTGCAGAAACACTGTCAGGATACATTATTGTTTTTATTTTCTATTATTTTAATATTTATTATCTACAAAAAACCTGTATAAACTTAACAAAGTCGCGACACTCCTACACTGTTCAAAGCAAAATAGAAAAAAAAGTAAATCCATTATTTTCAACAGTTCGTTTCTTTTAACAAAAGTGTCCATTTATACAATACCAGAGGTATTGTATATTCTACCTAGAATTACTTTTTATTTCAATTTAATTTAAAACAGGAATTAACAATTTAATACAAAATTTTAAAATTAAAATATTTGACAGTCATCTCTGAGTCATCTCTGAGTCATCTGTGAGTCATCTCTGAGTCATCTCTAAGTCATCACTGAGTCATCTCTGAGTCATCTGTGAGTCATCTCTGAGTCATCTGTGAGTCATCTCTAAATCATCTGTGAGTCATCTCTGAGTCATCTCTGAGTCATCTATGAGTCATCTATGAGTCATCTATGAGTCATCTCTGAGTCATCTATGAGTCATCTATGAGTCATCTATGAGTCATCTATGAGTCATCTATGAGTCATCTATGAGTCATCTATGAGTGTGAGAGAGAGAGAGAGAGATCTCTTTTATTGACCGCCCGCTGGACGGTGACTTGAAACACTCTTTAATATTGATAATTTAGATAATCCACAATTATCTCAATTTTATAATTTTTATATTTATTCGTAAATCGCTCCAAAAACTTGTTGCCCAGTCATTAGAGTAAATTACAACTTCAAAAAAGATTTTATAATTCCCTCGTATATTAAAAACTATAAAAGATATAAAAAAATTAATACAATTTGAGATTCCTAAAAAATGATAACATAAAACTATATAATTATATTCCTTTTTTCTGTTCCCGTGGGATGAAAAGTAGCTTATGTGCTATTCCCAACTACCATCTATCCTTATTTCAATTTTCATCCTACACCGTTCAGCCGTTTTGGCGCAATTCAAGATCAAGATTCAATAACAACTTAATGATTTGCTTATAATATATATATATATATATATATATATATATATCCCGTTTATCTAGTTCCAGATCCAGAATCCAGACCATAATCTACCCCTGTCCCCTGTACCAAATTTCATCCCGATCCTTCCAGCCTTTTACTTAGTGGTAAAAATTGAAGCTTATTTATTCCTATGTGTATAGAAATTTTGTACAAAATTAATGAGTCATACCAATTAAAACCAGAACAAAGGATTTATTTATTCCAAAATACTAAAGGAAAAATTCTAAGACCTATTCAATATAAAACTACATCAGTATTCACGAACTGTATTAATAAACAAATAAATTATCAAATCTTTGATTGCTGTCTTCAGGAGTTTTTAATTTGAACACATTATTTATTACAAATTATTTAAATTTGTAAATAATGGTCAATTGCAACAAAACAAAGGATTGGATTCATAATGAAATAATCACAATTTATTAAAGAACTTTTTATAGTAGAAAATTTTTTTTGGTGATTTATAAGTCATATTACTATTATTAAATTATTACTCCCTTGGCAAATAGCGCTTTACAAGATAGATTACGGCATAGTCCACAGTATAGTCTAAAATTTTTAAAAATTTTCTAAATTAGTTATTTTATTAACAGTTAAAATAATAATTACTGTTGTCACATGTAAAACAAAAAAAAAAATCCTCTCTCGCGTAGTCGATCCCATTATGATAACATAATAGAACTGTCACCTTGATTCATATCCGACGCTTAATCAACTAGGCTACGAACGACATATTTAAAAACTTTCAAAATGATAACATGTATAGTCCATTTCATCGTTTTTGGCCGATTTGATATTAGAAACCACTGAAATAAGATTAAACTGTCATCCAAGTTACCAATGGCGGAGAGTTTTTTTTTCTAAATTAGGTCGTAAGTTTCTGAAACTATCAGTGTGGTTTGACATCTATAAAAATATGACATTAATAATTATTAAATTCAACCCTTCAACAACGAGCCGTACCTGACGGTTATTAGGAATGTGAATTAAGTCAAGACTTCCGTATTGAATACTTTTTATCTACCGGTGAAAGAAGATGCAGTTACGTAAGTGTTGTATTAAAAAACAAACGTCCTCATTTAAATTTCTAACTTGCCTGTATCTGAGAGAGATGTAACTCTAAATTTACTTCGAGTATGATTTCTGAAATCGGCCAAAAACGGTGAAATGGACTATATACACAATTTATATCATATTTCATATCAATTCAGTATAAATTTCGAAATTAATGTATATGCCTAAACACCATTGACATATTAATACAAATGGACCAGCTGTGCAGCGAAATAATTGATTCCAGAGTGAGACGGATAAGAAGGATAGCGCTAGGTCGGGCAGAAAGCTCCTAATTTACATTTGATTTACGTTGATTTTTAATGTTTTTGGTGTTTATCTTATAAATTAAATATATTTGACTGTGTTTATAGTGATATTTATAAACTATGTAATATATCGCACACACTCTATAATATTTTATAGTTATTAACCTATTAAGTTGGTGTCTAGAGTCATTTTAACTATAATTAATACTTGCCACTCTTAAATATTTTTGGATACATAAATATTTCATCAACAGATAATAATAAATAATTTCGAAGTTTATATTTCATATAATAATCAAGAAGAGTTATTTAATTATTTGTTTTATTATTATATATTAGGTGTAGAATTTTCAAATTTAATGTATCAGTCTCCTTATATATAGTGTGAAGCATGATATAAAAAATTACGATATGATCTTCAGTTGTATTGACGTATTTTTCGATAGAAATATTAATGCATTTTTGAATTATCTATTTGAATTCAACAATTTTTTGTCACATTCACTGTTTAAAAAAAAATTGGTATTTATTGTATACAGGGTGTCCCAGAATTAACTACGGAAACTTCGTATACGTATTCCTTGATGACAAATAAGTAGGGTCTTTCCTATAAAAAAATTTTTTTTAGAGACTCCTGTCAGAGTTATAACCTACTTTGCAAATGTGCGCTACTTGATCGCGATACACGATACTCAATTGACATGGTCCTACTTTTTATTTTTTTACTCCAAACCGAAACGATTTCGCAAAAAACGACAAGGAACAAAAAAGTTTCTAAATAATCAAAACTTCCTAAAATAATTTTTTGTTATTGCAAATATTAATTGCTAAGAAAGTTACAAAAAAAATTAAGAGGGGTTCCTTGATTTGCACCCTTAGAATGGGGTAGGGCAGGTGAAAAGTGGCAGGAGAAATGCGTCTTTATTAAAATGATGTTCACCCAAATTTTTAATTTTTTATCTTGGACCAATCAGAAGATATTAAATTAAAACCGTATTTTACCACCCCTCTTTAAAGGGTTATAACTCTGACAGGAGTCTCTAAAAAAATTTTTTTTATAGGAAAGACCCTACTTATTTGTCATCAAGGAACACGTATACGAAGTTTCCGTAGTTAATTCTGGGACACCCTGTATAAAATAATACAGTTTTTGAGCCTGCAATAATTGTTTTGTAAGTAATATATATTATTTTTGCTCAAATAAGTACACCTAAACATAAAACCAGAGTCTTTTCTCACTTATTTTGACTTAAGAAATTTTAACAAACTTAAGTTTCATCAAATACTTCGAACAACCACAAATGAAAAAGCTTTTTTTCACTACTAACCTGAGAAATTGCTATTATTTACTCCATTCCCCTAACGAGAATTAATATTTACAGTTCTATAATTTTTAAGATATTGACATAATAATAGCTCACTTTTCACTCTAAGTATATAATATACTATTTTTTACATAAAACGTTATAAAAAGATGTATTTCCCTTAAGCTCTCATTTAAACAATGTGCGTTTTGCCCGGCCTACCTCCGTCTCTCTCTCGGATCTCTCTTACTAATGTTGGCCGCAGAAGCAGCTGTTGTGAATATGGGAAGCGGCCGGTCCATTTGTATTAATATGTCAATGCTAAACACACTTGAAACATGCATTGTCATCCAGATCTTAGCTATCCTGAAAATTTCAGAGCTCTAGGTAGTCGGGTAATAGGTTTAAATTCGATTACAAAATTCCGCAGAGAGACAAAGAACACGGTGAAAATATAAAAAAAAAGTGTGAGGTGTCAAGGGACACCCGGATGGAACGAAGTTCCTTTCGATTAATTAGTGAAGGAATTAGTAATTTGTAAACATAACAGAGTGTTTATACATACACAAGCATTTATTATTGTCTGTATAAAATCTCTACTTACCTAACAGTTCGTTTCTTTTAACAAAAGTGTCCATTTATACAATACCAGAGCTTTAAATAACACATCTTTTTAAAATTACTTTTTATAATTTAAAACAGGAATTAACAATTCAATACAAAAAATTTAAAATTAAAATATTTGACAGTGACTGACAGTTAAGGTAATTTGACGTAGTCAAGTTACGAACTATTTTTAAAATGTTTATGAATTTATTAATTTATAAAAACAGGATGAAATAAAATATAATACTATTATAGGTAATTATGTTTTTTTCTACAGTATTTTCTTTTTAATGTACATTTTCTTTTAATTTAAAATAGTGTCTTTTTAATTGTAATATATCTATCTATGAGAGAGAGGGAGAGAGAGTTATTTATTTTTTGGTCTGTGAGAGAGAGAAACATGCGTGTGTCGGTGCATTGTGTCGGTGCATAGTGTCGTAACAACTTTTGGTATGAATTTTTTTGGGCTAGCTCCTAGCGTCAGTCGTAACTGTTCGTAACGCGCGAAAGGGAACTTCGTTCCAATAACTGTTTAATTACTTAGAATAAAAATGTTAATTTCATTTTTTTTTTATTTCATATTGTAACGTTCAATAGTATATTATTCAACGAGCGTATAATGGTAGCTATTATTCACGAAGATGAAGTTTAGAATACAATCCTTTGTCCACGACACAATTGCTATAATTACAACTTTAAAATTCTAAATTTACGCTATAATTAATGTAATTGAAGTTTCAAATGTATATGACTTACACTAACTAAGATCTAAATTTAAAGATTAAAGTGTGTAGCTTAGATGTAGTGGTAAAAGGTAGGTCGATTCTTTATACATGTGTTTTGTTTGTTTACACCATTGACATATAAATACGGATTGAACTGTCAAAGGAAAATATAAAATTTGTCTAATATGAGTTATTCTCTTATAAAGTTTGGACATACGTTCTGTTGTGACGTCATGCAGTGAATAATGAACCATTATTCACTAGTGAATAATAGGTACTATTATTCTTTATGAAGCACTAGTATAATGAACGTTTTGTAGAACAGTCGTGGACAAACTATTTTATTTTGTTGGTTTTGGTAAGATCGCATATATGTTGAAAATATATTCTGAAATTCTAATATTTATAAAAAGTTGATTCAAATAGAAGTGTCATCAAGTAGTCTCTGGAAAATTCAAATTTGTTTTTTTCGGTTATTTTGAAATTTCTCGAAATCTACCGGCTCGAATCGGTTCAAACTTACAGGTAATCTAAGTTAGATGGAACTCTTTGGAATGCTTTTTATTTCATTCCGATCGGTCAAGCCGTTCAAAAGTTATAAGAGGTTTACATACATCCACACACACACACACATCCACACGTACATACAGACACCCTCGTAAAAATAGTCAGGGGAGGTTCCTAAGACCTCAAAACGTTGAGATCCGATGAAAACTCGATTTTCGAAAAACGGGGTGAAACCAATAACTTCCCGATTTAAAAAAAAAATTAATTTTTTTTAGCGGGAAGTTAATAAAAATCATTATATTGAAAATGTTATATTATATTACTATATAGAAACCGGTTTAAATATGACAATAATGAATTTTACATGAAATAGAAGATTTTACTTTTATTAAACTTATTATACAAATTTTAAATTAAGATATACAATTTTTTAAATTTTTTTAGAATAAAACATTTAAAAGAAATTCGGTTGCTCAAGTATTTAATTAACTAGCTAGCAGATCTATACAAAATAAAAGTTAATTAATTAATTAATTTATTTAAGCAAAAATAAAATTTAATAAAAATTAAAACAAAATAAACAATTATTTTTAAAATATCACAAAAACTACAAGAATTTGAAATACACAGAGATTACTTGTAATCTATTCATATACCAGTCACCAATTTTACTTCTATATTACAATTTCAAAAAGTACTTAAATATATATATATAAAAAATATCAGAATCGCAAAAGCACCTATAGTTGACAAGAATTTGGTAACAAAGAAATTTAATAAAATAAATTACATCCAGGGTGTCTCAAAAGGTATGCATATAACTGTAGGAATTGACATTAGTTTCAAAAATAATTTTAAAAAGTAACATTTTTATTGTATATTAGCAGTTTTTCGAATTTTCATGCACACAATAATACAATTCATAAAACTTAGACCATATTCTAAAGGTTTTAAATACGTATTTACTTTACAGTAATGCAATCTGAAAACAAGAGATATGGACAGATTCGATTCAATCCATGCATTACTTCAACAAATTAGTGCTCAAAAGTGAGTTCACTATCATTTTAGAACAAAATTAGAATCAAAATATATCATGTTTATAATTAAGAGTAGCATAAAGCAATTATTTTTTTTGCAAGGATTACTGTTTGCATTCCATTATTAATAAAACCTCCATTTAATTTACATAGGAGGAATTTATACATTCAAATTGTTATTTATACTATAATAACAAATTCAAAAAAAAGTTTTTGGAAGAAAATAAAAACTTTTCAGTAGCTTGGGGTACAGAGTCCGTGCTAGATCAATAAAAATTTTTGTTGGAAAAATCGGAATTTTGAGATCCTAAAACAACTATTTTTGGAAACTGAGAATTATAAAGTAAAAAATGATTTAAAAAAATAATTGAAAGTTGAATAGGAAAGAAATATGTCTAAGTACATTTATTATAGAGAATTATATTCATAGCTTTTGATATTGTTTATATTTATGATATAATTTGTGGAAATTGAAAACCTCCAATTATCTATACTATATAAAATTAGTCACAGCCTCAAAAAATATTCTTCTAAAGATTTAAGCTTCACTGGATTCATTTTCAGGCAACCTAATACCAATTTGATTAGCATTAGCAGATCCATAAAAACTCGGTGATGTTCTACCAACATCAACCGGTTCAATTGTACCCGAACTTATCAAAACCGGTGGTATATATTCTTCATTTGCTACTGGTGAATCATAAGAGTTTCCTGAAGGCTTGCAACTAGGAAACGGTTCGATAAAGAAAAAAAATATTGCTGTCATTGCAAATCCCAGAAAAGCAATACATGTTGTCGTATTTAAATTAGCTCTCAAAAAGAAAAATAAAGCAGTAATTAATTGTAATAAAAGAATAGCAATTCGTACCATTTTTACTGCATCTGCATGAATTCTTTGTCCTTCGCCTGACATTGTTATAGGTCGGTATACATAATAAATGTTATATTTATCAACCAGATGTTTCAAACAAAGATATAATAATCCAAAAGGAGTAATTAACGGACAAGTCAAACTGTAAACTGTACATATTGTGAATATTAGTAATGTCCAAGCATAATGAATACCAAAAGGAAATACAGATAAAATTTCTTTTCTGATACTGGCTTTTTCAGCCTCAGACTTTATGAGTAATAATCTCCAAGCATACATTGCCAATTCAGGAAATCTTAATAATTCTAAAGCAGTACCAATAAGGGCAGAAGTTATGACGTAATTGACAAAAAATGCACCTTTATCGGCTAAAAATATACATTCCCATCGTAAAGTAATATTTTTTGTCTGAACAGACCATTCCAAAAACGCTTGGGCACTAGTTAATCCTAACGAAGGTAAAATGAGTACCATAAATAATAAAAAGCAAAAAGCTTTAAACATTGTAGCATGATTTTGTTTTGATTTTGTCCAATGGGACATCCATTCATCCGAATAGGCAACCATCACTGGCATTACAGCAGACATAGATAAAAGTAACAAAGTGGGCAAAAATTCTGACATTAGAGGACTTATTTTCTTTATAAAGTTATCTTGAGCATTTGTAAGATTGTTGATAAAATTTACCACAATTACAGGTGTTGTTAAAAAGAATAACAAAATAAACAATACAGCATTAATTATTATTGCTTTAGAATACCAATTGCGATATGAAATTTCTAAATTTTCCCAATTAATATCAGATGGTGATGGAGCTTTAAATATTACCCAATTTCTATGTGTACCAGCTTCAAATGATCTTAAAACATATTGAGCCATTTCTTCCGAATTTAAAGTAACAAAACAAATACCCAGAGGGCTCTGTAGTGCAGTTCGTCTTTCTAATGCAACTAAACCATTTAGTTTTTCTTCTTGCATTTCATAGTATTCAAGAGCATTAACAGTTTTACATGGACAACAAGCAATACAACCTTTTGGTTGAATCTTAATTTCATTTCTCTGTATATTACTCAAGCAATACATTCTTGCTTCATGAACTTTTTCTCTCTGTTTTTCTAAAAGTGTTAATTTTTTAATTCGATGTGCCATTTTAACATCTGTAACTTCAATACCAGGATATCTTACCGTAAAATAATTTTTTATATCTTCTATATTTCTATGTTGTTTTGAAATGTTTGTGATCATTAAGGTTCTAGATGATAGATGCGAAGAACTTGGTATTCTACCTGAACATTTTCTCATAATCAAAATCATAAGAGGAACGACAGCTATGGAACCAGCAATATGTACCCATAACCATTTTGAATCTGATGGAAGATTGCTAATTGTTGTATGACCGAAAGTAGTTTTATCACCTTGTAGAGTTCCTTGAAAATTGATAGGTAATACGACACATATAGAAAATAATGTTATAATTGACATTAAAAGAAGCAATTGTTCTTGAAACGATAAATAATGGGATGCATCTGGACCACATCTTGTATAAATCCGTTCTCGTGTAATTTTAAAAATCGAAGGAAACCATAAACAACCATTATCAGGTATTAACGATACTTCATGGCTTGATTCTTCAACAGCTACTGCATCATCAGTATTTTTATAAAAAAGTTGAGTCCATTTTTCTGTGTGTACAAGTGCAAGCCTTCCATAATCCCACGCTCTATTTCTTAATATTGCAAATAACATTATTAACAAAAGCCAAGAAACAACATTTAATACTAATGTTTCTGGTATACCTTCGTAAACATTACTAATTACCGTTTTGTTAGACCTTCTAGTTGTTAAACATGTATCATTGTCTATTAATAGAAGTGAAATTTCTGTACTACTGGATATCATCTTTGTTATCTACAATGGAATTTGATTAAAATATAATAATAAAAAACGTTAATCAAATTTACCTTGACAATCTGTTTTTTAATTTATATAAATAACTTGATCACTGTCTCACTGAAATACTATTAATAAACAAGAACCATTTTAACGTTCTTATACTTCTTATTAATACTTTTATTCAATTCAATTGGATAATTTTATTTTTGTAATCAATTTGTCAATATGTTAACCTATTTTTATAATTTTTACACAATACACATAAACACTATAACACAGAGATAATATATAATAAAGAGATGTACTGATACCTTATATGAAATTGGTCACATGTTTTGAGCGACGGTGGCGCGCCAACAATTGGGGGAAGAAGCTCATCGATTCAAAAAATTGGCGGGACAGGGTATAAATTCTGTTTCATATAGAAATACACTTTTAAAGCTCATATTTTGATTTTTAATATTTTTACTGTTGTGTAAAAATATTAAAAATTAAAATATAGGCTTAAAAGTGCATATTATCTTATAATATTTAGGTAAATAAATATAAAAACTAAATAATAAACAAATATTTAATAAAAACAACTTTTAACACCAATATACACTTGAAACACTATTACAAAAATATGAAATAATATTATTATTACAAAAAATTATCTATTCTTAGAAAAACAGTAGGTACAATTTAAAGTGTTATCACAAAAAATGAATTAGTTTTATTACAAAAAGTATATATGAATATTATTTGTACACCTTTTATTATCTAGTATCACAAAACCAGGTAGGATTTACGGAAATAATAATAAATAGATAAACATATATGTTTTAAACATCAGAATAATTACGCTAATATCACAGAGAAGTACAATTGTTATATCAAATAAATAAATATATATAATATGGTCGAAAATTTAGAATAATATTAAGTAGCAATACACGAATAATATTTAAGAAGTTTCCATACATTGGCATTGTTCTTCAATACGTAGTGTTGTGTCATGAGGTATTGGAAATAGGACACCAATCCTTTGTGTACATGCAAGAACCTAAAACTTAAAAACATTACCGCAGTACTTTATCTATTTTATATAAAATTTTATATATGGTCCCTCGATCTAAAAAGATCATTATAATATTTTCTAATTATTAAAGAAACACTGATTTTTAAAAGTTTCAAAAAAACGTCTGACTTATGTTCTTGGCAAGTAAACCAATCAAAGTTAATGAATTCACACAAACACATGATTATTTTTTTAATCAGACATTTTATGTGGCCAAATACAGGTAAAATTTGGTGAACTGCATTATGTACACTAGCTAAAAAATTAACAATTTCTTTCGTAACGTAAGTCAGACGTCTTTTATTATCATTCTCTTTAAAGTAGGTACGTAAAAGTATGGTGAGGTTCCAAACTATTAGTTTTCAAATTTTAGTTACATTCTTTACAATCTAAATTTAATTTTTTTACCAAAGCACCTGCCACATAACTTATTGGTTTGTATATCAAACTGATTATTTAACTTTATATTCTTAAAATTTGGATCGGGAATTGGGTAAAAATATTTACTTGAACAATGTGGCACAGCGCATTTATATTTAAAATAATTCGGTAATGACATAATTGAAACTGTACACTGTACTTTTATACACTTTACGAATTTTAAAACTATCTTAAAATAATATTAAATTAAAACTAATACTAATAATACTTACGCTACACTGTCACTTCAACCGCCATTATAGTATAAAGTATAATTTCAGCTCACCTCACCAGCTGATCGAGTTTAGGTGGTATAGTTCTCCTATCTACCACCACCGCAGCGCCGAGTTCTGGGGGTAAACAAACAAACATTGTACCGCTTTTGCCCTATCTTTCAAAAAGTCTCTTTATATTATATTGTCTCTGCTATAACACGTCAAATCAAATTCAATTTGACATTTGGCATTAATCTAAAAAATCGATTTACGAAACTTTCGAATCGATTATGTACTTTAATATAATTATATTATTTATGTAATTTAATATTAAATTAATAAAAAACAAATTTAATTAATGTAAAAATAAGTTTTTAATGAATTTCATATTTATAATTTTATTTTGTCAATATATGTGAGATCTATTGCAGCTGCTAGTCTCTCAATTTAAGCAACTAGCGACATCACGTTACAATATTTTAAATTTTCGGCCGCTATACCAAAATTAAGTATCAGATCGAATCACCAAATATTATAGAAGTTGTTCAAAAGTTATCTTATTTTTGTCATTAGAGGAAAAGAATTAATTTTTATTGATCACATATTATCCTCTTTTCTTCATCTACATATATATATATATATATATATATATATAAAAATGAATGTTTGTCTGTATGTACTCAATGAACTCAAAAACTACTGGACCGATTATTATGAAAATTGGTATGCATATGTATTTTTCCACGGAGGTTTATATGATATGCTCATTGATGCCACTCGCCACCAGGTGGCGCTGCAGAGTAGTAACTTCTGCCCCGTTCAACCGATTGTCATGAAAATCAGTATGATGATGTTTTTTTTAATGGGTAAGATGAATATGATATTCGTATTAATGGCAGTTACCACCAGATGGCGCTTCCATGTATCAAATTTAATACTGATTAATAGACATCTATACGAATTCGTATAAATATAAGTTCGAAAAATATATTTTTGGTGCGATAAGTAAAACAAAACTATAAACTTTCTTTCCTTCTCTATCTCTTCTTCTCTTTTATTTTTCTTAAATTTATTTTAGTTGTTGGCGTAGCAACGCGCGCCGGGTACACCTAGTATTTCATAAAAAGATAAATATTTTACCGAAAATATTTATCACAGGTATTAAATAAGATGAATTAGATGTAAAAATTTATTCTCAAAACTAAAATAAATACATTTGTATGTGTATTTCTTTAAAAACGATAGTTAGTAGAATTAAAAATCAAACAAAATATTCTCAAAACTAAAATGAATGTGAAAAATAATATTTTTGTTTTTTTTTAACCATATTTAAATCTTTGACAATTTCGTATCACATATTTATTTATGTTAATATTTTTTTCCTGATATATTTAAGTTTTTGTTCATTTACAATGTTAACATTTGATAAGAAAGTTATAAAGATAAGTCTAATCATTTTAATAAAAATAAAACGTATAAATAAAAATAGAAAAATTTATTTTTAAATAATTATAGCACCTAGATTTTTTAATTTCTTTGATTCCAACATGATTTGTACAACAATAAATGATCACAAAATATTTAAGTATATGGCCCCAATTATGGCATTTTAAAAGTCTATCGAAAAAGCGAAAATTTTGCTAATCACCAACATCACTATCTCTGTCTCCGATAAAGTAAAGAAAGTGAAAAGCAATTCCAAGTAGCAATGTTCCCAATAAATCTCCTAAAGCTGTTAGATAGGGAATAGCTGAATTATCAGGATCAATTCCAAGTTTCCACATATTAAGGGTCATAATTTGGGCAATATATAATAATAAAAATACTTGTAACAATGCAGCACTCAAGTATACCAATACAAAAATAAAAGTTAACGATGTATGACCTGCTTCTAAATAACTAATTGTGTATAAGAATATAAGATGACCAGGTATAACCATAAGCATTAGCATTTGAGCTGTACCTGCATGACTTGTCTCTTTTTTATCACAAAATGCTGAACATGGACTTATACAGATTTGCATGTGTCGGGGCAAAAAGCCAGGCTGGGCAATACTATGAAGTTCAGTAGATATTCTACTTGCTTGAACTGCAACGAGGTTTCCACCAACCCCATTTATGACTAGTTGAAACACTGCAACTCCTTTAAATTGCGATACAGTAAAATCTAAAATTAAACCACCTACACTACTTATAATCATTGCTGTAATCACTGGACTCCAACCACTGAATAAAACTTTATGACTATGTTCATTTTGACTTGCTATCCATGCCCAAACAGGTACTAAAATTAGACCAAAAACAATGGAACTTGAAGTTAGATATGGATGCGTATCCATAGTATGATAAAAAATTGATGCTAACCATGATAAACATGCTAATGTTGTTAGATCTCCTAAACTTGCAGCTATAGGAGTTGCTACATTATCTGGATTAATACTGAAATATTTTGAGACAATAATAACACCAACCATAATTATTCCCAGTATTAAACTTGCTCCAAATGCTGTTACAATACTACTCGCACAAAGTAGTAATGCATGTTTCATATTAATTTCGCCCGTAGGTACCCAACCAAAAATAACAGCAGCAATAGATGCTAAAAATCCAACAACAATAGCTTGACATAATATTAATGCAAGATTTCCTGTTATCAAACTAATCTTTTGATTGTGACTTTCCAAATGTCCCAAGTTTGCATGTGTTGATAATCTAGATGCTAAAGTCATTTCAAGGTTTCCTTTCAAACCTAAAAGAGCAGGTACTAATATGTAAACTTCCGTGATATTTTTATATACTGGCCAATGTTGAACTTTATCAAGAAGTAAACTAGCAGCTACCATCCCAAATCCGGCTAATAAAAAAGGAACAAACATCTGCATGGCTGTAACCCATGGAGGTTCTTTTTGTTCAATAATTACTTCAGACTTTGAATGTCCACTATTCAGCAAAACACAGGTATCTGAAGCTAGTTCGTTTTCTTCATCCTAAAACAAATATAAATTTATCAAACTATTACCGGATTAATGGTCGTAATATCGTAATCGATTTGATATTCAATCTCAACGATCTTCAAAACGTCTGATTACCAAATTATGTTACGAATTTACAGAAAACTCTAGGAGATGGATAGAAAATAAGATTCTTGGCCACTAAGTATCCTGTAGATCGCTGTCAATGTAATATTCGTTTTTCAGCGATCCGAAGAAAAAAACAGCAACAAAAACATATCATCAATAATTACTGAGTGGTAATTTATAGAATTACTATATTATTCAGTATAACACATAAGAAAGGATCGTAAGAGGGAAAAAAATGTTTTTATATTTTATATATTTGTTGATGTAACATAATCATCAGAGTATTTCACATGATGTATGTAAAACAATAAAAAAATATGAAACAGTTAATAAAAATATTGAAAATGCCAATATTACATTTTTTTTCTTCTATATATATTATTAAGCCAAACATTAGATAATTTTGTCGTTAACGGTAGTAATTTCGTTATTTAAATAACTTAGTTAGAATGTGTCATATTTAAATCAATGATTGAATTAGAATTGCATTAAGCCTAAAAAGATGTAGTAGGTATTAATTTCCGATTCTAGTCTACTTTTTAGATAAAGTAACTATTTATATTTTAATATCTCTCATTCCATATATAAATGAATTTAAAATAAATTTATAAAAAAATTCTTATTAGTTTATTAAAACAAAATTCATCTATAAATATTTAAAAACAAAATACAATTACTCATAAAATAATAAAATATATAATTAGTTGTTATTAAAAAGATATTTATACACTGTTAGTTGTGGTATCACGCGTTCCTTCTTTATTATATTTAAGATATTATTTTTTAGTTTGATTATTCATCGTTTTCTAAATATCGACTACCGACAGTAGTAACATTGTTGACAACCACTTAGTAATAATTTAAAGATCCGTATTTGTGCTATGATAGTAACTACATACCCTGTTTCTTCGATATATTAAAGATCTGCTTTCGGGTATCCATATGTTAACACACATTTTTAACCACTCCATTAATATGTGGCTATTTCTACTACAAAGCTAAACAATTGCACATAAAGTAAAACATAAAATATAAAGTGGGGAAAAACAGTGTTTATTTAAATAGTAAACGATTGCAAGTTAACATACTGTCGTATTAATCGTTTATTGCAATTTTGTTTTGAGTGCTGTTTGTAAAAATAAAAACTTTTATTTATACGGAAATAATATAAATTTTACAAAGCTCCCTTCTTTAAGCACCTTAATTGTGGTTGTAATCGTTGATCATCTAAAATGATTTATGAACATAATTGTGTGTGAAATTAAA
>CAXIIO010000990.1:0-10000 GCA_964028335.1 Altica lythri
ACATTACGATTTAATGAAAGTATTGAAAACAGTTTATTTTTTTTTACATATTTGTATTCTACGTACTGTTTTAAGTTACGTATGTGTCTAGTTTTTTTTTATATATGTATATATATAAATTCTACATACTTTTTTAAACATTACGATTTAATGAAAGTATTGAAAACAGTTTTATTTTTTTTACATATTTGTATTCTACGTACTGTTTTAAGTTACGTTTTATATATATATATATATATATATATATATATATATATATATATAAACATATATCCTGGGCTTAGAACGACTCAAACACAATGAGTCTGTTTCGCCAACGTTGCGACGCTGGTTGCTAGCCGAAAACATATTGGCACAGCTGGCCGAAAGCACAAAATGGCGATAGAACTCCTGTGTGAGCGTTCGTTGTTTTTGTGTTTCTTGACACATCTTTCCCAAACATCCTTTGCTCCCAAGTATAAATATATATAAATTGAACATACTTTTTTAAACAACAATTCTCAAAATTACTAGAGAAATAATCAAAAACGGCCATTTTTTGTGGTTTTCTATGTACTTTTTTATTTTACTTTTTCATCGACTTTTTTAAATAAACAAAATTTAAAATGCAAAGTTTTTCAGTTAACCGATCTAAAATGTATGAAATGTAACTTCTTGTTACATCCTAGTTGTGCTAAATACTTAAAAAAATACTAGCTGACCCGGCCACGCGTTGCTGTGGCTAAGGTTTTTGTTATACTATTACATTGTAGTAAACTATTTAAGAGGAACAGTAGGAGAAAATCAGTCATGAGGACCACAATGCTTTTTTACATAGATGCCATTTGTAAAAAAATATGGTGACCTCTATGACAGATTTTTTACTACCGTAAACCCTTAATACAATAAAATTATTATTTACGAATGAAGACGGAAACGTTAAAGCTGGTATAAAAATTTACTGGATTGGGATTTGAATGGGAACGATTTTAAACGCGATTAATTCAAATTTTCGTACAATTGATATTAATCAAAAATCAATACAAACGAATTTTATTATTTATATCTGTACCCGGTGCACGTTGCTACGCCAACAACTAAAATAAATTTAAGAAAAATAAAAGATAAGAAGAGATAGAGAAGGAAAGAAAGCTTATAGTTTTTTTTTCTTATCGCACCAAAAATATATCTTTCGAACTTATATTTATACGAATTCGTATAGATATCTACTAATCAGTATTGAATTTAATACATGGAAGCGCCATCTGGTAGTAACTTCCATTAATACGAATATCATATTCATCTTACCCATTAAAAATAGATCATCATACTGATTTTCATGACAATCGGTTGAACGGGTCGGAGTTGCTACTCTGCAGCCCCACCTGATGGCGAGTGGCATCAATGAGCATATCATACAAACCTTCTCCGTGGTAAAATACATATAGATACCAATTTTCATGACAATCGGTTGAACGGGGCAGAAGTTGCTACTTTGCAGCGCCACCTGGTGGCGAGTGGCATCAATGAGCATATCATATAAACGTTCTCCGTGGAAAAAAAATATATATACCAATTTTCATAATAATCGGTACAGTAGTTTTTGAGTTCATCGATTTCATACATACAAACATCCTTTTATATATATGTATATATATATATATATATATATATATATATATAGAATATTTGTACCTTGTTATTTAGTTTTTTAGGTAATTTAGTTTTATAATTATTATAGAGTAAAACTTGTAAAAAAGGAAAATCCGTAAATAAATTAATAAATAAATAAAATTTATACATTCCATAAATTAAAACTATGGGTGTGATGTCACAGGTTAATTTAAGGTTTATTTAATTAAGTGACCACGTTTCCGAACAAACGATGCTCTTTCAATATAGTCTATGGCTGTGAATGACATTGACATTCGTTACGCGCGTTTTTTAAAATATGCAAAATTAAATGTCTATTTTTCAATATTTCTGAGAGATTTTCTTAATATTTTCTTCCGTAAGAACCTTCTCCTAATAATAACAAATACAACAAAAAAAGAATTAGTAAAATCGGTCCAGTCATTCACGCGTGATGCCATGACCAAGGAAAACGGGTTTCATTTTTATATATATGGATTGAAATGGCGAGTGATTTAACCATAAATTGCCGTGGTAGTTTTTCGAACAGAAAGACCATCAAACTTATATTTTTTTTGGATTGAGAAAGCGTCTTTTCATTATCCAATTCGTTTTGGTTTGTTGTAAAATTTGTTCATAACATAACAACATCCTTCATCATCGTTGTCGTTGTAAGACAATGAAAATTGGACCTTACAGGTGTATTTCGCAGACGACTTTTAATTTGTAAAATTAATTTTAGATTGCTCAATAATTTTAACAATTACAAACATTAAAAAAACTGCTATACAAAGTCAAGTAAATGCAATTTTTAATTGCACACTATTAAGTAACTTTCCATCGTCCCAAAATATGTTACAAAACACTATTTTAACGCCAAATATATAGCAACATTTGCGTGGCTATTTTACAATTATTGTACTATCGTAAAATAAACGCAGAAACGTAAATCCGCTTCCTGGTTTATCAGTGCTTTCTAATAGACTCTGTACATGACACGATTACTAGTATTACTTTAAACTTCTCATCATGCCATACTGTGTGGTTGTATTATTGTATTGTATACACTGACTTTGTCAAAAGTGTTAAGGTGTATGAAGATTCTACCAAAAAAATATTATAGTTTCTTTGCCATTTTCCTTACGATATAGTCATGATGTGTGACAACAGTTAAATTGTTATCTACTATGAAGTCTAGGTATTTAAACTTCGTTTTAAATTCAATTGTGCATGACCTATCTACTATCACATATTTAACTTGTGAAAGTACAAAGAATTTTATTAAAAATATTTCTATATTGTTAATAAAACGAAATATCTATACCACTGCTTTTGTGTTTAATACTTAGAAGCAGTGTTTATAAATAAAGTGTAGTTTAAGGTAGATAGCTGTTTTGTAGAATTTTATGTTTTTACTTGCTGTGAAAATACGTAGAAATTTGTTGAAAATATATTTATATGGTAAATTAAACGAAATGTGTATGCTACTGTTTCTGCTGTCAATTCTATAAAACGGTAGCAGTAAGTAAAGTGTACTTTTTCACATATTTGTAACTTGTGAAAGTACAGAGAATTTTATTGAAAATATTTTAATATTGTTAATAAAACCAAATATGTAGAATTTTAAGTTTTAACTTGTGAAAGTATGTAGAATTTTTCTAAAATTATATTTATATGCTAAATCAGAGAAAAATATATTTTTATTAAATTAAACGAAATATATATGCTACTGTTTCTGCTGTCGATTCTAAAAAACGGTAGTAGTAAATAAAATGTACTTTTTTACATATTTAACTTGTGAAAGTACGGAGAATTTTATTGAAAATATTTTGATGTTGTTAATAAAACTAAATATCTATACAACTGCTTTTGCTTTTAATATTAAGAAGCAGTGCTAGTAAATAAAGTGTAGTTTTAAGCTAGATAGCTGTTTTGTAGAATTTCATGTTTTTACTTGTTGTGAAAGTACGTAGAAATTTTTTGAAATTTTATTAATATTGAAAAGTAAATGAAATATTTATGCTTCTGCTTCTGTTTCCGATTCCAAGAAACAATGCTAGTGAAAAAATTTAGGTTTAAGCTTCGAAAGCTGTTTTGTAGAATTTTAAGTTTTAACTTGTGAAAGTATGTAGAATTTTTCTGGAATTATATTTATATGGTAAATCAGAGAAAAATATATTTTTATGTCGTAAATTAAACGAAATATATATGCTACTGATTCTGATTTTGAGTTTGAAAAACGGTGGTAGTAAATAAAATGTACTTTTTTACATATTTAACTTGTGAAAGTACAGAGAATTTTATTGAAAATATTTTTATATTGTTAATATAAACTAAATATCTATACAACTGCTTTTGCTTTTAATATTAAGAAGCAGTGCTAGTAAATAAAGTGTAGTTTTAAGCTAGATAGCTGTTTTGTAGAATTTCATGTTTTTACTTGTTGTGAAAGTACGTAGAAATTTTTTGAAATTTTATTAATATTGAAAAGTAAATGAAATATTTATGCTTCTGCTTCTGTTTCCGATTCCAAGAAACAATGCTAGTGAAAAAATGTAGGTTTAAGCTTCGAAAACTGTTTTGTAGAATTTTAAGTTTTAACTTGTGAAAGTATGTAGAATTTTTCTAAAATTATATTTATATGCTAAATCAGAGAAAAATATATTTTTATTAAATTAAACGAAATATATATGCTACTGTTTCTGCTGTCGATTCTAAAAAACGGTAGTAGTAAATAAAATGTACTTTTTTACATATTTAACTTGTGAAAGTACGGAGAATTTTATTGAAAATATTTTGATGTTGTTAATAAAACTAAATATCTATACAACTGCTTTTGCTTTTAATATTAAGAAGCAGTGCTAGTAAATAAAGTGTAGTTTTAAGGTAGATAGCTGTTTTGTAGAATTTCATGTTTTTACTTGTTGTGAAAGTACGTAGAAATTTTTTGAAATTTTATTAATATTGAAAAGTAAATGAAATATTTATGCTTCTGCTTCTGTTTCCGATTCCAAGAAACAATGCTAGTGAAAAAATGTAGGTTTAAGCTTCGAAAGCTGTTTTGTAGAATTTTAAGTTTTAACTTGTGAAAGTATGTAGAATTTTTCTGGAATTATATTTATATGGTAAATCAGAGAAAAATATATTTTTATGTCGTAAATTAAACGAAATATATATGCTACTGATTCTGCTTTTGAGTTTGAAAAACGGTGGTAGTAAATAAAATGTACTTTTTTACATATTTAACTTGTGAAAGTACAGAGAATTTTATTGAAAATATTTTTATATTGTTAATATAAACTAAATATCTATACAACTGCTTTTGCTTTCAATATTAAGAAGCAGTGCTAGTAAATAAAGTGTAGTTTTAAGGTAGATAGCTGTTTTGTAGAATTTCATGTTTTTACTTGTTGTGATAGTACGTAGAAATTTTATTAATATTGAAAAGTAAATGAAATATTTATGCTTTTGCTTCTGTTTCCGATTCCAAGAAACAGTGCTAGTAAAAAAATGTAGGTTTAAGCTTCGAAAACTGTTTTGTAGAATTTTAGGTTTTAACTTGTGAAAGTATGTAGAATTTTTCTAAAATTATATTTATATGCTAAATCAGAGAAAAATATATTTTTATTAAATTAAACGAAATATATATGCTACTGTTTCTGCTGTCGATTCTAAAAAACGGTAGTAGTAAATAAAGTATACTTTTTTAAATGTTTAATTTGTGAAAGTACGTGGAATATTTTTGAAAGCACATGATATAATGGTCAACGAATAATAGTTTTTATATCTTGTTAATTTAATATTAAGATAAACCAATTTAATAACTGAATTAATTGTGTTAACGTATTTTAGTAAGAAATGATTGAATTATTATTGTAGTTAAATTTTACAAGTTATTTCTCAGTAATATGTAAAAATAATTTTTTTTAAATATATTTTTTTGTAAATATCACTTAATTGTGCCAACATAACAACTTAAGTTTTAATAAAATTTTATGAAATTTTATAATGTAATCTTTATTTTCATTAGAATGTTATATAGATTACGTAATGATTAAATTTATTGGACGAATATTAAATTATATAAAGTATTAAACCATAAATTTAAACTACATATACTAAATAACGTAAAGCGCTATAATAACAATTGCCCAGTTATGTAAAAAGACGACTCGACAAATACTCGATCTAAAAGTCTGGTGTTGTCCAAGTTTGATCTTTTTGCATTGTGGTTGAGATTTATATTATATATTTTATTTTCTAACATTTCTATCTTCAAAAATGTTGGTAGTAATTGTTAAGAAATATAAAATTATGTATATATAAAACCACAATTATTTTTTGTATCGTAAGATACAGATCACACAGCGAGATCGCGGATTTTGCAAGGCGTTTACACGTTTGGCGATCCACATGCGATCAAACTAATAAAATTTGATTTCAATCAAATTTTTCATTTTTTGCGACAACTCTCTTCTGTCCGAGCGGGAATTTCTATTCGTAACGATTCTTTCGAGTACACCGTGTCGCTTTATATCTAGCGAAGGGTCGAGAGAATGTTCGAAATTTTTTGCCGGTAGGCGTTTATATAAAACATGACAAAGTAGTTACATTTAAAACTAGCTCTCTGTTATGTAATATATTGTCTGTCCGGTTTTTATATGTAATATAAGAGATAATACAAATACGATTGTCTTGTCTTCTATAAATATCATATATACCTTATCTCCTATTAAGCGTGGCGTGCGAAAAGTTTAACTTTTCATGTACGCAAAATTCAACACGCACTAGGAAAAGAATATGATAGAGATTTGACACATCGGTCTTTTGTTTCTCTTGAATTGCAAATTTGTAATACTAGAGGAGACTGATAATCTCTGTTATTCTTTTTCGAATGACGGAACAACAGCTCCCTGGTTGATCCTGCCAGTAGTCATATGCTTGTCTCAAAGATTAAGCCATGCATGTCTCAGTACAAGCCAAATTAAGGTGAAACCGCGAAAGGCTCATTAAATCAGTTATGGTTCCTTAGATCGTACCCACATTTACTTGGATAACTGTGGTAATTCTAGAGCTAATACATGCAAACAGAGCTCCGACCGGAGACGGAAGGAGCGCTTTTATTAGATCAAAACCAATCGGTGGCGAGCTTGCTCGACATCGTAATACTTGGTGACTCTGAATAACTTTACGCTGATCGCACGGTCTCGCACCGGCGACGCATCTTTCAAATGTCTGCCTTATCAACTGTCGATGGTAGGTTCTGCGCCTACCATGGTTGTAACGGGTAACGGGGAATCAGGGTTCGATTCCGGAGAGGGAGCCTGAGAAACGGCTACCACATCCAAGGAAGGCAGCAGGCGCGCAAATTACCCACTCCCGGCACGGGGAGGTAGTGACGAAAAATAACGATACGGGACTCATCCGAGGCCCCGTAATCGGAATGAGTACACTCTAAACCCTTTAACGAGGATCAATTGGAGGGCAAGTCTGGTGCCAGCAGCCGCGGTAATTCCAGCTCCAATAGCGTATATTAAAGTTGTTGCGGTTAAAAAGCTCGTAGTCGAATCTGTGTCCCGCGTCGCTGGTTCATCGTACGCGGTGTCAACTGGCGTGTCGCGGGACGTCCTGCCGGTGGGCTTAGCTCGCAAGGGCGGCCCAACTCAATCCCGCCGCGGTGCTCTTCACTGAGTGTCGAGGTGGGCCGGCACGTTTACTTTGAACAAATTAGAGTGCTTAAAGCAGGCTAAAACTTCGCCTGAATACTGTGTGCATGGAATAATGGAATAGGACCTCGGTTCTATTTTGTTGGTTTTCGGAACCCCGAGGTAATGATTAATAGGAACGGATGGGGGCATTCGTATTGCGACGTTAGAGGTGAAATTCTTGGATCGTCGCAAGACGGACAGAAGCGAAAGCATTTGCCAAAAACGCTTTCATTGATCAAGAACGAAAGTTAGAGGTTCGAAGGCGATCAGATACCGCCCTAGTTCTAACCATAAACGATGCCAGCTAGCGATCCGCCGACGTTCCTCCGATGACTCGGCGGGCAGCTTCCGGGAAACCAAAGCTTTTGGGTTCCGGGGGAAGTATGGTTGCAAAGCTGAAACTTAAAGGAATTGACGGAAGGGCACCACCAGGAGTGGAGCCTGCGGCTTAATTTGACTCAACACGGGAAACCTCACCAGGCCCGGACACCGGAAGGATTGACAGATTGAGAGCTCTTTCTTGATTCGGTGGGTGGTGGTGCATGGCCGTTCTTAGTTGGTGGAGCGATTTGTCTGGTTAATTCCGATAACGAACGAGACTCTAGCCTGCTAACTAGGCGTATTTCGACATCCCAAAGGCCCGCCGGTGATGGGTTTCGGCCCCCACTGCGCGCGGTTTTTACTGTCGGCGTACAAACAATTCTTCTTAGAGGGACAGGCGGCTTCTAGCCGCACGAGATTGAGCAATAACAGGTCTGTGATGCCCTTAGATGTTCTGGGCCGCACGCGCGCTACACTGAAGGAATCAGCGTGTCCTCCCTGGCCGAGCGGCCCGGGTAACCCGCTGAACCTCCTTCGTGCTAGGGATTGGGGCTTGCAATTGTTCCCCATGAACGAGGAATTCCCAGTAAGCGCGAGTCATAAGCTCGCGTTGATTACGTCCCTGCCCTTTGTACACACCGCCCGTCGCTACTACCGATTGAATGATTTAGTGAGGTCTTCGGACTGAGCGCGGTGGCGTTTCGGCGTCGTCGATGCTTCGGAAAGATGACCAAACTTGATCATTTAGAGGAAGTAAAAGTCGTAACAAGGTTTCCGTAGGTGAACCTGCGGAAGGATCATTACAGTGTTTGTCAACTTACGACAAGTCTGTTATAAATATTTGAACTATATATCGTTTTACTTGCATATGCTGTCATTAGAACGTCCGTTATTAAACGCATACGATCTTTTGAGGTATAGAATGCGAAATAAACGAAATGTTTTTAGGAACTAAAGTTAGAAACAATTATATTATTTATATTTTTGTTTACTTTAAAGTTCTAAAAAAAACAAAGTTGTCGATGAGGTCTAATATTAATATGTATATACCAATTTGTCTTGATAAAAATTGGGTACCAAGAAAAATAACAAATTCGTATCCATCTGTTATTCAGATAAAAAAACGAATAATTTTTTTCTAAGGAATTCAAAATCGTAGAATGCGATATATTATTCCGACGGTGTTGAAAGTTTTTCGCCCAAATTGTCAAGATGGTAAAAATGCATGTACTCATTGGTGACGAAATTAAGAGGAAATACTTGTGCACGTTTACTCCGTGTACGCCTCGTTTGTAAAACACGGCGTTACAAATGGAGAAATTCGTAAGTACATAATTTTCTCTTATCATTTTTTTTTTAATACATTTTTCACGATATTTTATAAGACGTATAGTTTCTTTAAACGAAAACTTATACTTTCGTATGGAAACACGTTTAATGTTAAAACGATTACCCTGAACGGTGAATCACTTGGCTCGTGGGTCGATGAAGAACGCAGCTAATTGCGCGTCAACTTGTGAACTGCAGGACACATGAACATCGACATTTCGAACGCACATTGCGGTCCTCGGATACTCGTTCCTGGACCACTCCTGGCTGAGGGTCGTATCAAATTAAAAAGACTGTTCGATTTTTTTTTTTTGAAAAAAATTGTCGGAACGCGTTGGATGTAGATGCGTTTATTTTTAACGCAACATCTTAAATTGCGATAGCAACGTATAAAATTTGTATAAATTTTATACGTGTATTGTACACAACGTATCGAACATAAAAATGCGTAAATCTATATGTCTTTTAAATGTAGTAGAATTACGTACACGATCGTCGTGTCCGAGAAATCTTCTCAAAGACGACGTCTGATCTGTGTTTCTATATGGCATTTAATTATTGGACATTGATTTTAAAATGCATAGTTTGGTACTTAAATATCATCTATCGACCTCAGAGCAGGTGAGACTACCCGCTGAATTTAAGCATATTACTAAGCGGAGGAAAAGAAACTAACTAGGATTCCCTCAGTAGCTGCGAGCGAACAGGGAAAAGCCCAGTACCGAATCCCGTGGCCGACATCGACCACCGGGAAATGTGGTGTTAGGGAGGATTCATTATCCCGAGATTGTGCGGCGCGTCCAAGTCCTTCTTGAACGGGGCCACAGCCCATAGAGGGTGCCAGGCCCGTAGTGACCGCTGCCAATTGCGGGAGAATCTCTCCTCAGAGTCGGGTTGCTTGAGAGTGCAGCCCTAAGTGGGTGGTAAACTCCATCTAAGGCTAAATATGACCACGAGACCGATAGCGAACAAGTACCGTGAGGGAAAGTTGAAAAGCACTTTGAAGAGAGAGTTCAAGAGTACGTGAAACC
>CAXIIO010000990.1:15000-22500 GCA_964028335.1 Altica lythri
TTCGTATAGATATCTACTAATCAGTATTGAATTTAATACATGGAAGCGCCATCTGGTAGTAACTTCCATTAATACGAATATCATATTCATCTTACCCATTAAAAATAGATCATCATACTGATTTTCATGACAATCGGTTGAACGGGTCGGAGTTGCTACTCTGCAGCCCCACCTGATGGCGAGTGGCATCAATGAGCATATCATACAAACCTTCTCCGTGGTAAAATACATATAGATACCAATTTTCATGACAATCGGTTGAACGGGGCAGAAGTTGCTACTTTGCAGCGCCACCTGGTGGCGAGTGGCATCAATGAGCATATCATATAAACGTTCTCCGTGGAAAAAAAATATATATACCAATTTTCATAATAATCGGTACAGTAGTTTTTGAGTTCATCGATTTCATACATACAAACATCCTTTTATATATATGTATATATATATATATATATATATATATATATATAGAATATTTGTACCTTGTTATTTAGTTTTTTAGGTAATTTAGTTTTATAATTATTATAGAGTAAAACTTGTAAAAAAGGAAAATCCGTAAATAAATTAATAAATAAATAAAATTTATACATTCCATAAATTAAAACTATGGGTGTGATGTCACAGGTTAATTTAAGGTTTATTTAATTAAGTGACCACGTTTCCGAACAAACGATGCTCTTTCAATATAGTCTATGGCTGTGAATGACATTGACATTCGTTACGCGCGTTTTTTAAAATATGCAAAATTAAATGTCTATTTTTCAATATTTCTGAGAGATTTTCTTAATATTTTCTTCCGTAAGAACCTTCTCCTAATAATAACAAATACAACAAAAAAAGAATTAGTAAAATCGGTCCAGTCATTCACGCGTGATGCCATGACCAAGGAAAACGGGTTTCATTTTTATATATATGGATTGAAATGGCGAGTGATTTAACCATAAATTGCCGTGGTAGTTTTTCGAACAGAAAGACCATCAAACTTATATTTTTTTTGGATTGAGAAAGCGTCTTTTCATTATCCAATTCGTTTTGGTTTGTTGTAAAATTTGTTCATAACATAACAACATCCTTCATCATCGTTGTCGTTGTAAGACAATGAAAATTGGACCTTACAGGTGTATTTCGCAGACGACTTTTAATTTGTAAAATTAATTTTAGATTGCTCAATAATTTTAACAATTACAAACATTAAAAAAACTGCTATACAAAGTCAAGTAAATGCAATTTTTAATTGCACACTATTAAGTAACTTTCCATCGTCCCAAAATATGTTACAAAACACTATTTTAACGCCAAATATATAGCAACATTTGCGTGGCTATTTTACAATTATTGTACTATCGTAAAATAAACGCAGAAACGTAAATCCGCTTCCTGGTTTATCAGTGCTTTCTAATAGACTCTGTACATGACACGATTACTAGTATTACTTTAAACTTCTCATCATGCCATACTGTGTGGTTGTATTATTGTATTGTATACACTGACTTTGTCAAAAGTGTTAAGGTGTATGAAGATTCTACCAAAAAAATATTATAGTTTCTTTGCCATTTTCCTTACGATATAGTCATGATGTGTGACAACAGTTAAATTGTTATCTACTATGAAGTCTAGGTATTTAAACTTCGTTTTAAATTCAATTGTGCATGACCTATCTACTATCACATATTTAACTTGTGAAAGTACAAAGAATTTTATTAAAAATATTTCTATATTGTTAATAAAACGAAATATCTATACCACTGCTTTTGTGTTTAATACTTAGAAGCAGTGTTTATAAATAAAGTGTAGTTTAAGGTAGATAGCTGTTTTGTAGAATTTTATGTTTTTACTTGCTGTGAAAATACGTAGAAATTTGTTGAAAATATATTTATATGGTAAATTAAACGAAATGTGTATGCTACTGTTTCTGCTGTCAATTCTATAAAACGGTAGCAGTAAGTAAAGTGTACTTTTTCACATATTTGTAACTTGTGAAAGTACAGAGAATTTTATTGAAAATATTTTAATATTGTTAATAAAACCAAATATGTAGAATTTTAAGTTTTAACTTGTGAAAGTATGTAGAATTTTTCTAAAATTATATTTATATGCTAAATCAGAGAAAAATATATTTTTATTAAATTAAACGAAATATATATGCTACTGTTTCTGCTGTCGATTCTAAAAAACGGTAGTAGTAAATAAAATGTACTTTTTTACATATTTAACTTGTGAAAGTACGGAGAATTTTATTGAAAATATTTTGATGTTGTTAATAAAACTAAATATCTATACAACTGCTTTTGCTTTTAATATTAAGAAGCAGTGCTAGTAAATAAAGTGTAGTTTTAAGCTAGATAGCTGTTTTGTAGAATTTCATGTTTTTACTTGTTGTGAAAGTACGTAGAAATTTTTTGAAATTTTATTAATATTGAAAAGTAAATGAAATATTTATGCTTCTGCTTCTGTTTCCGATTCCAAGAAACAATGCTAGTGAAAAAATTTAGGTTTAAGCTTCGAAAGCTGTTTTGTAGAATTTTAAGTTTTAACTTGTGAAAGTATGTAGAATTTTTCTGGAATTATATTTATATGGTAAATCAGAGAAAAATATATTTTTATGTCGTAAATTAAACGAAATATATATGCTACTGATTCTGATTTTGAGTTTGAAAAACGGTGGTAGTAAATAAAATGTACTTTTTTACATATTTAACTTGTGAAAGTACAGAGAATTTTATTGAAAATATTTTTATATTGTTAATATAAACTAAATATCTATACAACTGCTTTTGCTTTTAATATTAAGAAGCAGTGCTAGTAAATAAAGTGTAGTTTTAAGCTAGATAGCTGTTTTGTAGAATTTCATGTTTTTACTTGTTGTGAAAGTACGTAGAAATTTTTTGAAATTTTATTAATATTGAAAAGTAAATGAAATATTTATGCTTCTGCTTCTGTTTCCGATTCCAAGAAACAATGCTAGTGAAAAAATGTAGGTTTAAGCTTCGAAAACTGTTTTGTAGAATTTTAAGTTTTAACTTGTGAAAGTATGTAGAATTTTTCTAAAATTATATTTATATGCTAAATCAGAGAAAAATATATTTTTATTAAATTAAACGAAATATATATGCTACTGTTTCTGCTGTCGATTCTAAAAAACGGTAGTAGTAAATAAAATGTACTTTTTTACATATTTAACTTGTGAAAGTACGGAGAATTTTATTGAAAATATTTTGATGTTGTTAATAAAACTAAATATCTATACAACTGCTTTTGCTTTTAATATTAAGAAGCAGTGCTAGTAAATAAAGTGTAGTTTTAAGGTAGATAGCTGTTTTGTAGAATTTCATGTTTTTACTTGTTGTGAAAGTACGTAGAAATTTTTTGAAATTTTATTAATATTGAAAAGTAAATGAAATATTTATGCTTCTGCTTCTGTTTCCGATTCCAAGAAACAATGCTAGTGAAAAAATGTAGGTTTAAGCTTCGAAAGCTGTTTTGTAGAATTTTAAGTTTTAACTTGTGAAAGTATGTAGAATTTTTCTGGAATTATATTTATATGGTAAATCAGAGAAAAATATATTTTTATGTCGTAAATTAAACGAAATATATATGCTACTGATTCTGCTTTTGAGTTTGAAAAACGGTGGTAGTAAATAAAATGTACTTTTTTACATATTTAACTTGTGAAAGTACAGAGAATTTTATTGAAAATATTTTTATATTGTTAATATAAACTAAATATCTATACAACTGCTTTTGCTTTCAATATTAAGAAGCAGTGCTAGTAAATAAAGTGTAGTTTTAAGGTAGATAGCTGTTTTGTAGAATTTCATGTTTTTACTTGTTGTGATAGTACGTAGAAATTTTATTAATATTGAAAAGTAAATGAAATATTTATGCTTTTGCTTCTGTTTCCGATTCCAAGAAACAGTGCTAGTAAAAAAATGTAGGTTTAAGCTTCGAAAACTGTTTTGTAGAATTTTAGGTTTTAACTTGTGAAAGTATGTAGAATTTTTCTAAAATTATATTTATATGCTAAATCAGAGAAAAATATATTTTTATTAAATTAAACGAAATATATATGCTACTGTTTCTGCTGTCGATTCTAAAAAACGGTAGTAGTAAATAAAGTATACTTTTTTAAATGTTTAATTTGTGAAAGTACGTGGAATATTTTTGAAAGCACATGATATAATGGTCAACGAATAATAGTTTTTATATCTTGTTAATTTAATATTAAGATAAACCAATTTAATAACTGAATTAATTGTGTTAACGTATTTTAGTAAGAAATGATTGAATTATTATTGTAGTTAAATTTTACAAGTTATTTCTCAGTAATATGTAAAAATAATTTTTTTTAAATATATTTTTTTGTAAATATCACTTAATTGTGCCAACATAACAACTTAAGTTTTAATAAAATTTTATGAAATTTTATAATGTAATCTTTATTTTCATTAGAATGTTATATAGATTACGTAATGATTAAATTTATTGGACGAATATTAAATTATATAAAGTATTAAACCATAAATTTAAACTACATATACTAAATAACGTAAAGCGCTATAATAACAATTGCCCAGTTATGTAAAAAGACGACTCGACAAATACTCGATCTAAAAGTCTGGTGTTGTCCAAGTTTGATCTTTTTGCATTGTGGTTGAGATTTATATTATATATTTTATTTTCTAACATTTCTATCTTCAAAAATGTTGGTAGTAATTGTTAAGAAATATAAAATTATGTATATATAAAACCACAATTATTTTTTGTATCGTAAGATACAGATCACACAGCGAGATCGCGGATTTTGCAAGGCGTTTACACGTTTGGCGATCCACATGCGATCAAACTAATAAAATTTGATTTCAATCAAATTTTTCATTTTTTGCGACAACTCTCTTCTGTCCGAGCGGGAATTTCTATTCGTAACGATTCTTTCGAGTACACCGTGTCGCTTTATATCTAGCGAAGGGTCGAGAGAATGTTCGAAATTTTTTGCCGGTAGGCGTTTATATAAAACATGACAAAGTAGTTACATTTAAAACTAGCTCTCTGTTATGTAATATATTGTCTGTCCGGTTTTTATATGTAATATAAGAGATAATACAAATACGATTGTCTTGTCTTCTATAAATATCATATATACCTTATCTCCTATTAAGCGTGGCGTGCGAAAAGTTTAACTTTTCATGTACGCAAAATTCAACACGCACTAGGAAAAGAATATGATAGAGATTTGACACATCGGTCTTTTGTTTCTCTTGAATTGCAAATTTGTAATACTAGAGGAGACTGATAATCTCTGTTATTCTTTTTCGAATGACGGAACAACAGCTCCCTGGTTGATCCTGCCAGTAGTCATATGCTTGTCTCAAAGATTAAGCCATGCATGTCTCAGTACAAGCCAAATTAAGGTGAAACCGCGAAAGGCTCATTAAATCAGTTATGGTTCCTTAGATCGTACCCACATTTACTTGGATAACTGTGGTAATTCTAGAGCTAATACATGCAAACAGAGCTCCGACCGGAGACGGAAGGAGCGCTTTTATTAGATCAAAACCAATCGGTGGCGAGCTTGCTCGACATCGTAATACTTGGTGACTCTGAATAACTTTACGCTGATCGCACGGTCTCGCACCGGCGACGCATCTTTCAAATGTCTGCCTTATCAACTGTCGATGGTAGGTTCTGCGCCTACCATGGTTGTAACGGGTAACGGGGAATCAGGGTTCGATTCCGGAGAGGGAGCCTGAGAAACGGCTACCACATCCAAGGAAGGCAGCAGGCGCGCAAATTACCCACTCCCGGCACGGGGAGGTAGTGACGAAAAATAACGATACGGGACTCATCCGAGGCCCCGTAATCGGAATGAGTACACTCTAAACCCTTTAACGAGGATCAATTGGAGGGCAAGTCTGGTGCCAGCAGCCGCGGTAATTCCAGCTCCAATAGCGTATATTAAAGTTGTTGCGGTTAAAAAGCTCGTAGTCGAATCTGTGTCCCGCGTCGCTGGTTCATCGTACGCGGTGTCAACTGGCGTGTCGCGGGACGTCCTGCCGGTGGGCTTAGCTCGCAAGGGCGGCCCAACTCAATCCCGCCGCGGTGCTCTTCACTGAGTGTCGAGGTGGGCCGGCACGTTTACTTTGAACAAATTAGAGTGCTTAAAGCAGGCTAAAACTTCGCCTGAATACTGTGTGCATGGAATAATGGAATAGGACCTCGGTTCTATTTTGTTGGTTTTCGGAACCCCGAGGTAATGATTAATAGGAACGGATGGGGGCATTCGTATTGCGACGTTAGAGGTGAAATTCTTGGATCGTCGCAAGACGGACAGAAGCGAAAGCATTTGCCAAAAACGCTTTCATTGATCAAGAACGAAAGTTAGAGGTTCGAAGGCGATCAGATACCGCCCTAGTTCTAACCATAAACGATGCCAGCTAGCGATCCGCCGACGTTCCTCCGATGACTCGGCGGGCAGCTTCCGGGAAACCAAAGCTTTTGGGTTCCGGGGGAAGTATGGTTGCAAAGCTGAAACTTAAAGGAATTGACGGAAGGGCACCACCAGGAGTGGAGCCTGCGGCTTAATTTGACTCAACACGGGAAACCTCACCAGGCCCGGACACCGGAAGGATTGACAGATTGAGAGCTCTTTCTTGATTCGGTGGGTGGTGGTGCATGGCCGTTCTTAGTTGGTGGAGCGATTTGTCTGGTTAATTCCGATAACGAACGAGACTCTAGCCTGCTAACTAGGCGTATTTCGACATCCCAAAGGCCCGCCGGTGATGGGTTTCGGCCCCCACTGCGCGCGGTTTTTACTGTCGGCGTACAAACAATTCTTCTTAGAGGGACAGGCGGCTTCTAGCCGCACGAGATTGAGCAATAACAGGTCTGTGATGCCCTTAGATGTTCTGGGCCGCACGCGCGCTACACTGAAGGAATCAGCGTGTCCTCCCTGGCCGAGCGGCCCGGGTAACCCGCTGAACCTCCTTCGTGCTAGGGATTGGGGCTTGCAATTGTTCCCCATGAACGAGGAATTCCCAGTAAGCGCGAGTCATAAGCTCGCGTTGATTACGTCCCTGCCCTTTGTACACACCGCCCGTCGCTACTACCGATTGAATGATTTAGTGAGGTCTTCGGACTGAGCGCGGTGGCGTTTCGGCGTCGTCGATGCTTCGGAAAGATGACCAAACTTGATCATTTAGAGGAAGTAAAAGTCGTAACAAGGTTTCCGTAGGTGAACCTGCGGAAGGATCATTACAGTGTTTGTCAACTTACGACAAGTCTGTTATAAATATTTGAACTATATATCGTTTTACTTGCATATGCTGTCATTAGAACGTCCGTTATTAAACGCATACGATCTTTTGAGGTATAGAATGCGAAATAAACGAAATGTTTTTAGGAACTAAAGTTAGAAACAATTATATTATTTATATTTTTGTTTACTTTAAAGTTCTAAAAAAAACAAAGTTGTCGATGAGGTCTAATATTAATATGTATATACCA